>JAWWEA010048531.1:0-10221 GCA_035222095.1 Andricus quercuspetiolicola | reverse complement strand
CGGTTTACGAGATAATTGTTGTTAAAAATAACAATAACGGAAGGTTCCCCTCAGGTCCCAGTGGAACGTTCCTGGAATGTTCCGTGCTATTAAGGTTATTATCTGTCTGTTGGAAAGCTTGAAGGTTCATCCACACATGGTGAGGTGCATAGAGATTGATATCCCTTGGGAAAACTAGATTCACTGTCTCATGTAGAAATTATCGTCTGACAACGAACAACGTGACCTTCCAGAGGGGCGTCTTTCAGGGCTACACCATGAATCCTCTTCTCTTTTGCATCACACTTCAGCCACTATCTCTCGCACTACGCTATTCTCCTGGGTACCTTTGCGGCGACTCTAATCATCGCGAGCATAAGATCACTCATGTATTTTACATGGATGATCTGAAGATCTATGCTTTTAGTGCAAGCGAACTTCGGAGTGCTTTAAGTGTCATCCAGGGGTACACAAGAGAGATTGGTGTAGACTTTAGATTCGACAAGTGTTCCAAAATTCATCTGAAACGAGGACGAATTACTGGCGTTCGCAGGGACCCTGAGCTCGTGGATATGAGGGTTATTAGATACATTGACACTAGAGAGACTTATACATACCTAGGCGTGCCTTAGAGCCGCATTCAGGACATAACATCAGTGAAGGAGTCTCTCTAAAGCAGATACAATCGTCTCCTTCGACAGATTTGTTCTTCCAATCTATCGGCGTTGAACAAGGTATCCACGACTAGCATGCTTGCCGTCCCGGTTCCACTCTACTCGCTTGGGTAGTTCCATGCCCGAAGCACGAGCTCACGACCCTCGATATTGTCACGCGTAAGATCCTGCATAATGCATATGCAGAAAAGCTTGTATATCAATTCGTTCGTTCCGCGATTGTACATCACACACAATCAAGGTGGGCGTGCACTTCTAAATTACAATGTCTTCATAACCGTATTGTTCTAATTACAGCTGATATCGTCGCAAATGGAAGATATCTTCTCCTAAAAATGGTCAGGAAACACGAGATTATTGGCAAAGGAGCGTTCCATTACAAAGCCGCCGAGCAGGGGGCCGAGACCTTTGGCCTGAATCTTAACATCAGAAGTGTAAAAAGTGCATTACTCCATCTAGATGCCTCACTTCTAAAAGCCCAAGTGAAAAAAGCAGAGGTTGACTTAATTCAGGTACAACGGGTGTCATTTTCACGTGGCCGGACGGTGTCGTTTCCACCTTAGTATGCCATAGCCGTATTTTAGGTCAACAAGTTCCCAGCGATAGGTGCAGAGCGTGTCATGCACACGCTGAGAACCTAGAACACATACTACACTGTAAAAACTAGGGTTCTATTTTGATTGATCATCATTTTTTTAGCTTCCTCTTATAATACCAAAACGTCTTGTTTTGAAGTCATCGTTCGTACTATTTTACTTTGCTAACACTTCAGATGGAAAAGTGGTACGTACTAGCGAACTAAAATAATGCACAGGGAGTATTGTTTTAATTGCTTGCAACTTCATGCTTAGAAGAGACAGAAAACGTTTAGTGACATCAAAATAAACTGGCATTAGAATAGAGCCATCCGAGACTATATTTTTGGAGGAATGTTTCAATACCAAAAACTAGTCTTGAAATGATATTTTTTTCTTACAGCGTTACCCTCCAATTCAATATAAAGAAAATTGTATCACAAACGGAATAGTATTAAGTAATATTATTCGTAAACTGACATGAATGACACACAATGCGTGTTGCGTTTATCGTACACATTAGTAGGCGTTTGTAGCATGCACGTGTATGGCATATGTAATAGTATACAAAAAAGATCGAAAGTACAAAATGTGAAGTAAAATCTATGCAAAAGCGTACCTGTGACGCTCATTTAAGAGAGTTATGAGTTAAAATTGAGAAGACCCTCGTTTTAATGGAATCGCATACTTTATAGGGACCAACAAGATGTATGTTTCTTTTTTTTTTCAACTGTGAAGCACAATTGAGATCATGCTCGTAAAGATATATGTTTTAGTTGAGAGCTTGGATGTGTTTTTAGAAAAAATTGCGGCGATAGCAAAAATCTGTCACTAAAATTTTTTCTTTTCGGAATCCCAAACAAATTTTTTATCCGTTTCTAATGCCAGAACTGACACTCCATTTTTTCCTAGAACTGCTGCTATATATTGTAAAATATATATTTAAATCATCAAATTAATTCAACGATTTGTGAGAAAATTTAATTCTTTGACTTTTAAAAATTTGTCCATAACTTTTGTAATTTTTTTTTGAAGTTGGTACTTAGGGTAAATTAGTTTCATAATGGTAAAAACTTACCACCCAAATGCGAATCAGAGATCTGCTAGGGCAGACCAGCCATGCTTACCCAGCCATGGCCTTTTGTGCCGGTTTTCACAGTTTTCAATTATTTTCTTTGAAATTATTATATGAATTATAATTTTTTTGTATACCAATTTGCAAGGTGCCAAATTAGATGTTTTCATATATGGTGGTTTTAAAATTCAAAGAATGAACCAATATTGATCAAATAATTGTTTCTAAATGGTTGCAAAGTATTTTCTTTTTCATTGCAGTAACTTATAACTCAAAACGAGATTACGTCTGATGACTCAATTTAAAATCTTAGTACCATATTCTATATTTGCTACACTCAAAACTCTAATGTATTATAAAATCTGCAAATGAGAGACAAGTAAAATGTTGATTTCTTCTAAGTTGAAAGCCATAATAAATTATTTAATTTCCAAACTGAAGCTTCAGTTTCAAAAAATTGCACTCCTATCTACAAAAATTTTTTATTTTTTGAGCTTAAAATTTTCCCATTCCTGAATATAAAGTAATTTTTAATTTTTCGTTCTTAGATTTTAAGCCTTGGTAAAATGAAACATATTCAAGCTATATGTTGCTCCAGAATAATAACAAAATATATCAATGTTTGAAGGAGAGTTTTTTAAAAATAACTATTTTAAATAAGATAATGCAATGGAAATGCAGGTTCAATTTTATAGACAAAAATCATGTCTCTGAAGTCTAAAACCCAAAAATACACGAAAATGTTGAATATGCTTGAAATATGGAGGAGATTGAAATAAAATGAAGCGTCGCTTATGGAAAGCAACATTTTTATTTCATAATATGCTTGTCCAATTAATATCTTAATAAGGCGAATTTGGATAATACACTTTTTTCACGCTAACTATACCGAAACATTCGGCTTATCCAAATGTGTCTTACATATTATGTTTTTACATCGAAAAGAAAAATAATACATTATTTTTATATGAAATTTGCTTGTATTACCCAGATTTCTTATAGTATGTTCCCTGATTATGAGTTTTATTCTTGAACCCAGGGAGGAATTACAACCCTTGTGGATCAAACCATTATAACCCCATACAATGTGAGATATTTTTTTTCTTCATTGCCCTCTAGAGGGCGTATATGAACTTGACTAGGAGTATTCTTATAACTTATCTTTGTGGTATATAATTTTATAGAATAAGAATGGGTGGGACATTCCAAACGATATTTGGTTTCTCCGATTGCCTTCTTCTGGGGATATGCGATAAGGTTTACCTCAAACCATTTAGTTGGCCTTGCATATAAACCAGGCGGTGTAATATCATGAACATCTATATATACGCTAAATCCTTGTTGTATATTTCCTTCATTTACGTATCCTGGACCAAGCACCCAGGGTGGATAACCTTTACCCTTCTTACGAAGTAGTCCACGTTCAACATATTTGTTACCTTTAATCTGTGCATGAAAGAAGCATCCTTGACCAATGTTGTCGTAATGTTCGACTGGTAGACCTGGTGGTTCAGGTAGTTGTCCTCCTGGATTCAGCATTGCATCTAAGTTTATGAAGAAGGAAAGAGAGATTCATGAATATTTTTACACTGAAAAAATACTTGCTAGCAATTGTTGTAAAATTGGGCCAAGCAACTCGTTTTTTGTTGGCTTTTTACAATAAAGCTTCAAATTATGAAGCAAAAACAAACATTTAATTCATAACCAATTAATTATTATTCCTTAAGGTGCGAACAACTTCACCTCAAAGTTTAGGGCTAAATTGCTCACTTAAAAAAAAAGTGAAAAAAATGTTACGAAAAAGTCTGTGATACTAACTATGTGACCAGTTTATCTTACGAAAACTTTGGATATAATAGATGCTGCCTAACTGTTTATATTACTTATATTATATTACACTTACTGATTAAAGCAACGAGACACATGCAGGTAAGGGATACAATAATGATCTTCATTACTGCAGTATGGTTTAGCGATAGAGAATTGTGATGTAATTCTTGAAGATTTTGTTGATCGGTAACTGTGAAATATTTGGAAGTTATGCACTTAATACTAACCATGGTGCTGATTTCCCCAGATCCCACTTCCTATTTCTAAGATCCCATTCCCACTCTGTACTTTCCCCCTATCATTATTTTTCCTAATGAGTGACTTTTCAAAATTCAATGGCCACACATTGTTTATCTTCCATCTTACAATTTTTCATATCGACAAGATTTATCACTCATCGACACAGAACAAACAAAGTGTGAATCTAATACTAATTCCAGGGTACCATGTCCCAGCAACAAAAATTAGTATTGGTAGTGTGAATGTTACCAATACACAAGGTATCATTTCCTTGGGACTTGGAGTAGAAAATGTCACCTGCTGTCACTTAGTTTTATAGTCTTGCGGCAAAAACAGTAGACGACAATTTCGTACCCCAACTCCGAGCGATACTCACATATTTTTCAGAGAAAGGTGGATTTCTAGTTTTTAGATTTGCTGAAAATATCACGTAAGGAAAATTCCCAAAAAAACTATTTCTAAAAAATAAAGCTCATTAAATAAAAACCAGTTGGACAAGATATGATTGCTTCAGATTAATTTGATGCAATTGATATTCACTTAATAACAGGGCAATAAAAAATTAGAATAAATCTTCAGTAACAAGGAAATAAAAATCTGAGGGAGATGTGGCGTAATTGTTTGATTTTTACAGAGTTTCCGTGATAAATTTGAAATGATTGCATTATTATAGCCTTGGCGAAAGTCACACGTCTAATAATTTTGTGTTGAGAAATAAGGAAATAAAGCATGGAAGCCATCAGAGTTGTTTTTTTAATTGAAAAAAATTGAGGAAATGTTGTACACCGAAAAAATTCCTTGCACCAGTCTACAAGGATTCAACTATTTTGCTTTGTTAGGACAGGCGCCAACTTTGTAATCCTAGCTAAAATAACAAGGATGAAATAGATGAAATAACAAGGAATAACTATTAAAAATTACTAGGAATAATCTGTTAGTTTAACAATACATTTATAGGTATTATTAATATAAATTACCTTTTTATAAGTCATAATAAAGAATATACGTAAGTCCATCAGCCATTTGGACGAGATGCCATAAATTATTATTGGATATTATATGACCACAGAGTTTTAAAAAATCCTCTTATTTTGTGGGACGTTTTATTTGAGGAAAACAAATTTCGGTAAACTGAAGCTTAAAAGTTTGTTAATTCAAACATGCTCAATAAGTTACCCGTATGAAATGGAAGCTTTAAACACATTTCAAGTTAACGATTTTAAATTAAATTCTGCTAAACTACAAAATGAGATATGTTTAATTTTCATAAATTATACAGTTGAAAGATTCAAAAAAATATGGACCAGCGTTATCATTTTCAATGCTCCAAATTACAGACTGAATCAGCAAATTTGTAAGTTTTTAAAAATTATATCATTTTAAGCAATTTTAAGTTAGAAAGAGTAAAAATTGAGAAATTAAAAATTTCTTTAGACTGGACACTTTTTAATTTAGAAGTTAAATTGTTTTGACTTTAAGCAGTTACAAATTGTTAAATTTATTAATTAATTTTATAACAACTACAAGATCGTACACATAATTTTGTTATTGATAGTCCATAGAATTATGATTCGGCAAAAAATCTCTATCCAAAAGTCTACCAAACGGATGATTTTTAATTTTTTGTTTTCTCTCTGTAAACTTTTCATTTTCTCGTCGTGGTAATTATACTTCTTTTCGAAAATCCCATGTACTAACTCAAACTTTCAATTCTTTGGGAAAAATCCCTGTTCTATGTCAAAATTGTAGTTCTTTTTGGAAATTCTCTAATCCAAATCAGAATCATAATTCTTGTCGAAAATTTGCTTTTTAATGTCGGAATTCTTATTCATTTGGGAAATTCCTTGTTCCCGATATGAATTTTAATTTTTTTCGAAGATTATCTTATCCAATTCAGAACAAGATATAATTTCTGCGGAAAACTGTCTTTTTTGAGTCAAAATTAGCATTTTTTCGAAAATTCATTACTCGACATCAGAAATATACTTCATTTTTTAATCCAGGTATAAGGCAGAACTGTAATTCTTTTAGAAAATCCCCTGAACCAACGAAAATTTATCACTACTTTAAAAAAATCCCTGTTCAGAAACTGTTCTTTTTACAAAATTCCCTTTGCAAATTCAGAATTACAGATTTTTATTTTTAAAAATAAATCTTTCTCTCTTTGATATGAAAAATACATTTGCTTATAATTTCAAAATATTCAAGAAATTGCAAGTAGGATCACTTATATTATCGTTATTGTCGACAATAAGTTCTTTTTCATTGTTTGTTTCGTAATTAAATACACTGAGAATAGTACAATATCAAAACACTTTTAATATTTATTGCAGTACAATCGAACGAAAAATCTCGGGTCACTGAATGAAAATTTCCGGTTATTTCAGGGTGAACAAAATTCCGAGTTTCCTGGTTAAGTAGACACCCTTGCCATATAAAAAACTATGAACCACTCGTTACTTCAAAAATAGTCATTTTCACCTTTGGCGAAGACTCCAAGTCTGACAGTCCTCGTAAATACTCTTTAAAGTGTTTCTCGAAGCTGATCTTTTGTCCTAACGGCTTCCTATCAAAAATTTTATCTACGTGACTTCGAGCTAGCCGTTATAGAACGTACTCGTTTATATGGAAATCTGACAAGCGTAAAATAAGACCACATGTATTCAATTAATCCTCAAAATATAAATTCACTCATATTTTATAAACTGCTAATCAGGCTTTTGTGACGCAAGAAACATAACGCGAAATGAGCAATTGAATGTGAAAAGCTAACCTAGAAAACTATTCTCTTCATGTCTAAAAATTGTGATAATACGAACTTGCCTTCAAAGAGAAGGATCAAATAGAGAAAGTAATGTTAGTTAATCAGCGTCAAGTACTAAACCCCTGCACAGCGGGTACCTTGTTTCGCAAATTAGTAAAAATGGACATAACCAAAGAACAAAATTACGTGCATGTTGTCATGTATGCTATTCAGAGCAAAAGTGTATATATTTATAAAAGCCAAATAAGCAAAAATACAGTGTACATTCATTACTACGTTTAATATTATTCTTGGCAAGGACTGCAGTGACAAAGTAATAAACATAAAAGAAAATTATTTTTGCAGTGGAACTTTGTCATCAACAGCATGCGGTAATATTAAATAAATTTCATTGTTAAATATTAGAATTAGTATTCTTTAGCTTCCAGTGACTAGGTTTGTATGAGTATGATTAACCTTACTTTCGTAATTCTGTTAAACTAATATTCTTGTTATTTCAACTAGGTCAGGTTTAACCACAGGTGATATTTGTTTTTCTAAAAAATAATTTTTGCAGTGTACAATTTCTCAACTATGTATTACAAGTTTGTTAAATTCTAAAACTTTTTCACAGAGAAGATGAATTTTCGATGCAAAAATAGGAATTTCCAACAAAGCAGTTGAATTTTCTAAGAAAACAAGATTACCTTTCAACAAAATAGTTAAATTTGTGAATACATACAGATGAATTTTTATATAAATATTTAAGCCCACAGAAAAAATTCGTACTTATCGAATGACGGAACTAGTTACATTGTGGCGGATTTGAAAAAAATTCGGTGAATTAACAATAACTATTCTGTAAATCATCTCAAATTGATCCGTCATAAATACAGAACTCATAATAAATGTTAAAAGTTGGTGCCGTAGAAGTTCAAAATAATTATTAGGAATAAGTTGAAGAGTAAATTTCCAACTGAGAAATATCAATTTTCCAACAAAAAAAGAATGTCTGTATTTTAAGAGAAAAAAACTAATTAAAAAACATGAATTTTCAACCAAAAAGCTTAAATGTCTATCAAAATGGATAAATTTCTGACAAAAATAGAATTGTTGAATTTTTAGTTAACAAAAGTAATGTTCAATGAAAAAAGTAATTTTCAATCAAAGAAATTAATTGAGAAATGAATTTGCAGACATTAAAATTTTAAATTCAAAAATTTCAGAATGTAAGAATTAAAAATTGAAACATTTCCAAAAAGTAATACTAACTGAATATTTTCGAAGCTGCTTTCCAAATTTCCAAAGCCCTTTCTGCTACTTGGTTGAAAGTTGAAGTACTTTGTTAAAAATCCATTTTTTTTTGGTTAAAGATTCATTATTTTAGTTGGAAATTCATCTCTTTGGTTAAACAATCGTTTTTTTCTTGCAAACTAATTTTTTTAACTAAAAATTGAACTATTCTGACTATCTGGTTGAAATTTAATCTTTTTTGGTTAAAAATTCAAGTACAAGGTAGAAATTTGAACTACTTTGTTAAGAGTTATTATTTTTTTTTGTAAAAGCTTCATGATTTTAGTTGGATATTTTCCTCTTTACTTGAAAATGGAACTATTTTATTGAAAAATAATTTTTTAGAGTGACAATTTAACTACTCCATTTTTGTTTCAAAATTTATATTTTTGATAATAAAATTCTACTAGGTACTTAGTTTAAAATTCACGTCTTCTGTTAAAAATTCGTTTTTTTCTTGTTTATCTATTTTTACTGAAAACGTAACTATTTTATAGAAAATTCACCTGTTTTGTTAAAAATTTGTCTTTTTTAGTAGAAAATTAATCTCCTTGGTTGAAAATTCAAAAGTTACATTTTCCAAAGGCGAAAGTTCTACAAAATTCAACAGTTAAACTTTTCGACATTTCAATTCAACATTTTTCAATTGATTGTTTAAAACCAAACACGTTTTAAATTAGAGGTAAAGTTTTTTAAATTTAACATCGTTTTCAATCAATAATTGTTCACTTGTTGTTTATAAATTAAAATTGAACAATTTCACTTGCAATTTTAAAGTCCAACAAAATGAAACAATTAAAATTCTTACCTTAAAAGGTTAAACTTTGCACTCTGAAAGTTTAACGATTCGAGACTTTCTATTTCAAACAATTTACTTTCAAATTGTTTAATTTTGAATATTTAATTTTTAATTTCTTATTTAAAATAAACAGCCAAATGCTGCTACATATTTAAAAAATTCCTTACTTTTAATTAAAAAATTTCAGTTCGCAATGGGAACTTTTTTTAGAAATCTTAATTTTCCCGGGAATTTTTGAAACCCTAATTTAGCAATCCACTAATCGAAACTAAAATTCTACTAACTTAATTAGAAAAATTTGAGCAACTAAAAATTAGTAAAAGATTTCTTATTTGATTATTTGAAGTATTATTAATTCGAGAGTATAAAACTACTAATCGCGAATCACCTAAAGTAATAATTAAAGCATTTGATGTTTGTCGATTTAAAATTTGAAATAATAATTTATATTTTGTTACTATTCAAAAGCAACATTGAATTTAAAAACGTTTAACTTTACCAAGACTACAAATCTCAAAACTTACAAATAAAAATTATTCACTTTTTAGGAACGGAAACGTTTTGAATTCAACCAATTTCAATTTCGTTCATGAAGGAGTACAATTTTTTAAAACTGAAGCTTCTGTAAACAAATTAAATACTTTTCTATGGTTTTCAACTTGAAAGAAATACACATTTTTGTTGTATCATTTGCAGATTTTATAATTAAATAGAAGTTAAAGTAATGTGTAGCAAATTCATGATATAGTACTAAAATTGCAAATGCAGTCATCAGAAATAATCACGTTTTTGGGTTATAAATTACTTGAATAAAAAAAGATGTTAATATTTAAGAATTTCTATTTTGTAATTTGGTTAGCTGGCGAAAGGTTTTCCAATCTAGAAAAAAAGCAGAAAATGTTCAGAATTTTCCTTAGATTTGAATGACCATTCTGGAATATACTTATATTTATATGCTGAGCTATGACGGGAAAGAATTTTTGCCTGATACGCTATGGTCGATACGTGGAGAT
>JAWWEA010048252.1:0-10227 GCA_035222095.1 Andricus quercuspetiolicola | reverse complement strand
CGACTATTTCCTGTTTCCAAACCTGAAGAAATGGCTCGGCGGTAAGAGATTTGGGTCGAATGAAGAGGTCATCACCGGAACAAACGCCTATTTTGAGGGCCTTGAGAAAACCTACTATTTGGAAGAAATAAAAAAAATGGAAACACGCTGGCCTAAGTGTATCGAACTAAAAGGAGATTATGTTGAAAAGTAAAACGCTTATTTGCAGAAAAAAAAATCTGTTGTTCAAAAAGTCACTGACTTATCAAACAGCCCTCGTATATTGAAAGAGATGTACCAACACTGGAGGACTGTTTGATGCGATGCTCAGGGATCACGCCCACCCATGTGCCTCTTTGATACTTTGTATTTTAGAAACGACTGATCCATAATATACGTATCTGAAGGCTGAGAGAAAGATACATTTTCGTTAGTGCTGCGTCCAAAATCGCTATTTATGCATACTGAAGGAGACGTACCGACACTCGAGAACCGTTTGGCGCCACGCTCGGGCACCATGCCCAACTCCAAAATATCAAAGAGGCAATCCTCTTTAATATTTTATAGCTTACGACCCCCCGATTAAAATAATTCACAACAAAAGTTTGTAAAAGTAACGGATTCTCATCTGCCTTGAGTCAAATATTGTCTCACCAAATGCTGGGTGGGCATTCTGCGATATTATAACTCACTGCAGTTATTCTGGATTAAAAATTCTTTGTTGTGGGCTGTTGGCAACGCAAAGTATCGTGGAATGAGTTAAGTGGGGGGGAAGCGTATATTATGTTCATATCGTGCATATTCCATGTACCAGAATATGCTTGCCACGTGTGCAAAAGTTTCCAGACTTTGAGCACCCTCTTTGCCCATACAGTATTACCCTTGGATTAAATTGCCATCACAGTTAGGCTCATCCTCATCTGTCGGTATGTGTGCAATCCAAAGTATGTGCTCTGGTATGATGTCGCGATGTTTCTCGTTTATGATTTCCAACTGAAACTCTTTTTCGACTTCCCTCTGTAGCTTGTCCTGAATGTACAAAGGAGCTAGTTTGACCTGATACACACCGACTGTCAAATCTCAAAAGAAGGCTAACGTCCGAAGAGAAAAGTTATGCACGTGTTGAGAATTCAGCTGAACCCATCGCTGATCACGTCTAGCCCACTTCTACTAGTGCTTCGACAATGCTTATTTCACGCACTCCAGCGCGTATTGGCTGGAGGCCAATACAGTATTAGATTCTACCTTTTTAGCACGTGATGGTACCTACTAATTATCAGTCCAACGATGCGGTAAAAGTCGCCGAGTTTTGCCGCATGCTGCACTGGAATTGTGTAATCGATGAACCTGAAGATATTTTCGATGTGGCCATTTCTGGCCTCCACTATCCATCTAGTCTTCGTTATCGGTTGGAGAGTTACCGGAATTTTCCACGAAATTCTTAGATGCTGTAATAAAGCTGTAGTATCTCGATATCCTCTATCGGAAACGAAGATCGACTCATCTAGGAACAACTCTCTCATTCTGACAACGTTCCTTTGAAATTTTCTGTTAAGCAACGCAGCGTAGTTACTTTGAGAGGCTGAGAGGTATGGTTCATAAATGTCCAATATGTAGCCATCTGGTGCTACAATGAAAGCAGGTATAACTAAATTATGGCCTTTGCGAATGCAGTAGGACTGTCGCAGACAGCGGAAGTTGATACTCTTTTGGATTTAACTGTAAGTGTCTTCGATATATGAAATTATTCTACGGGCATGAGGCTCTGCATTGTCGAATTCGTTAGCAAGTTCCGTCACATGTTTTGCTATGTAATCCTCTCTTGATCAAGTGGCCCCAAACTACAGTATATCAATGATCTTTAAAATAAGAAATATTATTTGAGCACACTTATAGTGAAAAATCATTTTTGTCCACGTTATAAAAAAAATTATGTTTTGTCCCATGCAATTTAATTTTTTTGTTTTTTTACTTCTATCTACAAAAATTGTATTAGTTGTTTATTTATACTCTTTTATAACTAAAATAATATTACTTGTTTGGAAAACTTTCTCATTAATAATTTCCTGGAAAGTTTTTATCGGAAAGATTCAATTTCTTTTCACCCAACCCAGGCAACCCAGAAGTAAGGTCACGTCGATGGATGTTACGTCGATGAAAAACAACACAGAAAGTGTTCCGAAAGTTTTAAGGTAAAATTAATTGAAAAATCCTTTGGCAAATCATTTTCCGTCACCCTGATTCAAATTTCTATCTTGTAGTCAGTAACTTTTATCAAGAAATATAAAATTTATTGCAAGTTACGTCGATGGATACTAATAAAAATACGCAAGGTTTTCCTGGTCTATTTTTTTTATTTGTGAAGGAAGTTCTTAATGTTCATACTTAAAGGTAATAGGATGACTAGTGAGATACTTTTTCTTTAATTCGACGTCCAAGCAGGACCCAAAGAGGTATTCCTAGTTGTCAAACTACGGCTGTTTATGCATCGACGTAACCACAACTATATTTTCGAAGACACTCATATTTGTGAGCCTATATAATGTATATTGCACTAAAATTAATACATGAGTGATAAAAATTGTACCCTTTGAGTCTGATTTTAAGATTTTTAAGCATAAATTTTTAAGTAGTCCATTATTTATTTTTTACGTGACTCGAAAATTTGGCCCAGGCATGTGTGGACATCTGTTAAAGCGATTTTGTTGGTACATAATATTTTTTTACTCTGGCTTACAAAAATATAACCTTTTTTCACCATGGAACTTGTTATGAGGTACCAAAATAAAGATCTTTACCAAGTTTTGTAATAATATAACCAGTAGTTTTCAAAATATAATCCATGGACACCAAAGTGCCCTGTCTGTGGAGAATTACCAATATGAGGTTCTTCTTCTAGGCTGAATTATCACACCAATCTTAAGAATTATATTTTGCCGAGAAAAGAAACATTCAGATAAAAAGTTGACTTGAAGCCACAGTATCGTCCTCTTGCGTGCTGTGTTTCTAACCACAATCATGTTTACACAAACGGAATTATTTCGCTGCCAGATTATGTGAAGTTTGTCGCAAAAGGATAATGCTTGCTACAAGGAGATTCTTTTTTGGAAACAAATAAAAATCCTCTTGACTTTAAGTTTAAGAGAAACTTTTATTTGTACCAAAAAACATCCTTTCGATACAAGACGGAATTTCTTTGAGTGAAGCTTGTAAGTTATTAAAAATAGCCAAAAACAGTAACAGCATTTTAGAATGATTGATGAATACAATAATAATTATGACGATATGTTGTAAAATAACCATTTGGAAAAATAATATTATTCTTGAAATAAAAAGAAGCTTCTCTGCAGAGAAGATAAATTTCACATGTTTAAAAATGTGTATATTTTGTAATAATTATTGACAGCAATCACAAGTGTTGTCAAATAGGAATTTTTCGTGTGAGGATAATAATATCGAGTTGAAGATACAAAAATACGCTTACAAAACTACCCTTTATACTCAGAAAAAAATCTTCGAATTTTTGTTGGTGACAAAAAGTACGTATTATGTGCACGAGACCATAGAATAAAAAAGTCGCTGGGGCATTTTTGAAGTTAGAACTTGAATAAACCGCTTTTTGAGAAAAATGCATCTAAAGTTGGTGAGTGATAAAAGCTCGCGTGTTACACTTTTCTTCGAGCATGAGATACACCCACTTCCGGTGACTTTTGGGACATAAGTATAATGATAATAAATTCAGTACGCAGGTCCCAATATCATGCCGCACTCAAACCCTAAAATGATCACTTTGACTTTGACTTGAAAAGACAAGAATATTTTCTAAATCAGAACGAGCCGTAAAGGCCCTTTTCATGCGGACACCCATATTTTTGCGTAAGGTTGTTAAGGAATAAGTAGTGTTTTAAAGAAATAAATTTGTCAGTAAAAAAACATTCGCAAATAAATTGATAGTTAAAAATTTCACCCCCCCCCCCCTGTTTTCAGGCATGATTGCATTCTTGAAAATTATGTAAATACACAAATAATGTATTTAACAAAATTATGAAAATTAAACATGTATATTAAAAAAGCCTTTATTTTAAAAACTGAGAAAGTTAAAACAAAGTTTTGATTAAAACATAAAAATATTTAAAATGACTGAAAAAATAAGAATTTAAAAATCATCTATCTTGTAAAATTAATTATTGTTCAATTTTTAATATTCCAAATACAGATCAATTTTCAGAATCATGAATCATTTTGATATTCTCTACATTGAAAATGTAAAATCAAATTTCTGAAAAAAATGGGTTTTCTCAATTAAAATATCATAACTGTTGATGACCATTCAAAAGAAAAGTATTATTCGTAATGGAGGAATTTTTAAACTTACAAAAAAAATTTTTAACAATTTTTTTTTGCAATTAAGTTTTATCCTTCTTTCACTTCTTACAAATGTTCGGAAATTGGTTGAATTATAGAGAATGATGGATTAATTTATTGTAGAAAATATTCTTTACAAATGTATTGCTTCCAATATCAAAAATGAATTCTGCTATTACTGAAATAGTTGAAACAATTTTTTAGAATGTCTTCTCAAAAAAATCAATGATCCATTACAATCCAACTATTTCTTATACATTGGTGAGAAGGAATAGTAAAAGAAAATTAATTATAAACAATACCTGAACCATTGATTGAGTAATTATTTTTTGTTAATTTTGAACTTCTTCCGAGACAGATAGTGTGTTTTTCTTTTATAGGAAATTACTGATAATAACTTTTCAATTCTTAAAATCATAGAAAATCTTATTTTCACAGACACCTGATTTTGGCACAAAAACTGCCCTAAAGTAAAGAAATAAAATGGAAAATTTTCAAGTAAAAGATTTTAAAATTACGTATTGTGCACTAAATGATTTCGAAAATGATGAAATGAATAGGTGAACTTAACACTAGGAAAATGTAAAAGTCAAACTTGTTCTAAATTGCATTATATCTATCATGTGGCATGAAATTCCTTATTTGTTGTCGATGCTCTGAACTTTAATTTCATAAGGTCTATGCACAAGCGTAGGAAAAATAAAAAGACCGAGCGCGTAGCTTGAGGCAAATACATTATCGAGCGCGAAGCGCGAGATAAACATATGTGACGTGATCCGAAGAAAGGGACCTAAGAGCGAAAGTGCTGATTTTAGAGGAGAAGGGAAAGAACAGGCGAGAGCGCTTGCCGAGTTTCCGATATTGCTTTCCTTCTCTCCCACTCTCACTAATACGATCCTCGCGTCTGTGTGTTCGAGCGCCTCACGATAGTGTAAGCGGGAGGGATGAGCATGTGTGCGTAGCGAGAAAGAGGTTCAACGCTTCGGCAGGAACGACTGTTTTGAAATTGCAATAACTCAAAAAATATTCGCCAAAAAAATCTTCTGTTTACGGATAATTAAAAAGCGACCTTTAATTAATATAAAAAGACAATAATCTCGAAATCAATTTTTTTCCTCTTAGGTCCCTTTCTTCGCAGCGCGTCACATAAGGTAAAGTGTATTCTTCTTTCTAAAATTATTTACAACGTCTTGTTATGTACTGGTTATATATGTTAGTGTTCTTCAATAAGATTTTAGACTGAAGAGGACAGCGAACGAAGCTAACGAAGCGTTGCAAAATAATTGTGAATTATTACTAAAAATTATCCACTCTGATTGACAAAAAAACTTTTTATTCGATTGAAATATGGAGGGTGATTTTCATTTTTTTGAAAGCAACTTCAATTCAGTTTGTAAGTCGAATCTCCTTCGGATAATATAAGAGAAAAAATAAATTAACCTCCAATACTGCAACATTTTCGCGAGTTCGCTGATGTTTGTTGTCAAAAATAGTATGCACATCTAATTGGGTACCGACAGCTCCACCATGAACGTGAGCTTTTGTGAAGACATGGCTGACCACCATTTTTTTCGAAAGTATAGCGAAAAAATATGACTTATGAGGTATACCTAGGTTTAGAAAAAAACGAGCTGCAACGATTATTTGTCAAGTTTTAATAAACACTTATTACATTGAAAATATGCTTGGTCAAAGTTACCCTACTTCTACAGACTAATTTCTCAGCTTGTAACGATTATTTAACAAATTTACAAAATACTGTATGTAGATCGATTCGTCGCCTACAAATGTATGTCTACATGGAGTAAATTTAAAGCAAATAAAAACCGATCCTGGTAGCTAAATATGACGTTCAACAAATTTGCATGTTGCTTGAAATTCTGTTTCGAATGACAGGTACTTTTAGGAGTCACTTTTATGATAAAAATTGAACACATAAATTAAAAAATGAAAGGAACACAAGCGTTCTGTTTTGGTAATCGAATGTCAATAACAAAAGTTTGGATAGAAATTTCCTAATCTATCGCAATAATAGTTTTTATCATAGGTCTCCCATTGTTTCATTTGAGAAAATATCATTGCAAGTCAAGAAAGTTATCTTTAAAACTAGGGCAACTTTGACCAAGCATATTTCTAATATCATCAATATTGATTCAAATTTTATGAATATAATCTCTAGCTCATTCTTTTACGAATCCAGGCGCACCATATAAGTAATAATTTTCAGCAATACTTTCAGATAAAACAGCCGCGAGGCGTTGAAATAAAGTTTGGAATGTCGAAAATGCTGTATTTGAATTTTCGTCTAATCGAAACATTTCATGGAGATAGTTTCGACATATACTTGATACCGAGTAAAAAATTTGATCAAAATTTCTTATACTACTAGAAAAAGTAGTTTTTGTCATAGGGATCTTATTTCTTGATTGTTCAATAATCGTTAAAAATCAAGAAATTAGTCTTCAAAAGTAAGGTAATTTAGACCAGTCATATTTTTCATGTCAAGAAAGAACTAAATTGCTCGATATTTCGCTTTTACTTTTAGTGTCAAAAATATAATTTAAGAATCTGTCGCACTCACGTAAAATATCTCGTTTTACTGAGTATTATTTCAGGTTAAAGAGTGTTGTTATGCATGACAATTATAAGACTGTTAATTTTGACTATTTATTTTAGAACTTTGTGTCTTTGCGTTGCTTAAATGTATTTAACAAGTGAAGGCAACCTTACTTTGTAAGGAAAGGCTGCGCTCGGGCTGCTTGTCATATTTTTTATTTGTGTGATTATAATCTGTCAACCTGGCACTAGACAGCACTTTGTGAAACGTGTCATGGCAGAACCACCCAAGCGTCATATGTTTTCTTTTGTCGAAGCTTTGAATCACTATTTTTTTAATTTCACGTTGTATTGTCCACTCTTTGATAAAAAATTGCTAATAAAAGTCATTTTTTTCATGAACATTTTGGAACTTCAGAGCATTGTGATGGATGGATGGGATAGAAAATCAATCTTTTGTCAAACAGGGTATAATTGTTTCACTTTCCATTATTCTCATCAGATGAACCCAGAATCTCGACTAGAATTTCGTGCGACGAAACAGCACACATTATCAAAACAATCAAATAAGGTATTTTGCTCATTTTGATAAGTAGCTGTATAGCTACAGCGCTTATTTTGAATAGCTTAATACTGTTGAGTGTATACTTTGGGGTACTTTTTTATTTAAAAATTCTTTAAACTGAGGGAAATATGGCTAATGCCGCAAAACACGTATTTTTATTTGCGATAAGGATGATAATAGTGGAACGGATTATCTACAATCAAAAAACAACAACAAGATTTTATTAGTATATTCCCGTACATAGTTCGTGCAAGACCAGAATATCTTTTTCTGGGCTAATGAACAGAATTTCTGGAACCTAAAAAGTCGAAATTTTTGGCAGAATCCTCGCAATTTTTTGTAATTAAAGTTTTCGATACCCTTCCATCACAAACTACGCATAGGAATAAACTAATTAAAATTTGTTGGTTTCTCGATTTCAGATCATCCGTTCCGCATTTACTATGCTCACCGTAAATAATAATAAGAAAAGGCGTTATGCGGCAGCAGTTATGTTTCCTGCAGTTTCCAAGAATTTTTCAATAAAAAGTGCCCATAGATATATAGTCGAAGATCCTTTGTAGTCCATTTTGAAGAAATTTTATGAAAATTGACAAAAAACATCTTTAAAATCCCTTAAAATTACTAGATATAACCCTTAATGAGGCATCACTTGTTTTTGCGGGGAAAACATGCTCTAAAATTCTACAAATTAACCCTATGAAACATGGATGCATCCAATATGTATTTTGATTTTCTTCCATACTTCTGATGGAAAATATTCATAAGAACAGTTTTTTTTATTACAATAATGGAAATTACTACTGCCCCTGTATTTATTTACCTCTTTTTTTTTGTTATTTTGGATTCGCACTATTTACTAAGAAGTACCCTAAAATTTTGTCATCTACTTTCCTACATTTGGCGACAGATTAAACAGGAATTATTTCATTATCATACCGTTGAGCCAAATCCCTTTCAACGTAAGCATAACTCAGTTCCAGCCTCGTTGTACTTCCGCGAATTTACTTGATGAGAGTGAGCAAGGAACGCGCAAAATCAGTTGTAATACTATGACTAACTTCCCGTTTTACTCATTTAAACAGCGCGTTCATTCCGAAACAACATTTTGGCGCGGGTTGCTGAACAATGTCCTCATAAAGCACCCCAGGCGAAGAGCTTTATAAAGTCATTCTAAGTCACAGTTAAAACTAAAATATATAAACTAATTGATAATAGAAGAGTAAGGTCAATACTCTCAACTTAAAACACATCCACTAAGCGATGCTCACCTCGAGGGCTCGCGAGGACCCACGCAATGCTCAGTGAGCATTTAAGGCGCTTCAAATGAGCGCCGGTTTCGGTTGATCCACTATACATCTGAAACGAATGAATTGTTGAATGTAATATTTTTACCACATAATCTGAAGGTAATTATACCGGTTGGGGTAGCGATCTTTTTCCGGAAAATGTTCACGTTTTATTTTGATAATTTAAAATGGCTTGTTTTTGCGCCTGAAACCGGTAACACTTTGACTGTTGTGTACGCTAAGGTGCTGGTGTTGCCGGTTCCAGGCGCAAAGACGCACTAAAGTTTTAATTTGCAAAATAAAAAACAAGAAAATTTTCCAGAAAAATATCTCTATCCAAACCAGTATAATTGCCTTTAGGTTATGTGATAAAAATATTATGTTCGACCATTTATCCTTTCATAATATGTCTACAAGAACGCATTTTTTGATGCAATATTTTGACTACATAATCTAAAGTCAATTATATCTGCCGAAACAGAGAGATGTTTTCGAAAAATGCTACTATTGTTGTTTTTTTGTAATTGAAAATTAAGTGGTTTTTGTGCCCGTAATATGCAATACGCCAACTATTTTGCATGCCGGGCTGCAGGCATGCTGTCTAGTTTCAATTCGCAGACAATCTCAATTCTCTCGTCAACACTTGACAGGTTGAGGTTGGGACTCCCGATGCCTGAAGTCGATTGAACCTCTCTTTCTATCATGTGAGACAGACAAGGAAGTTCAATCGAATTCAAAACGATGGTTTCGAGATTATTCTCTCTCTGTGGCTCTCTTTCCGTCTATCCAATATTTCTTCTTATTTGTTTTGTTTGTCGATTACCCCTGTTACGTAGCTACGACAGTGCCACTAATATGGAACTATTCAGAAGAAATTTGAATTTGAATTAAATATTAACAAGAAATCTCATAGTACATAATTAATTTTAAACCGTAGTATTACATTTTTGATTAAAATGAATTAATATTCACTGCTCTTCTCCATTAACACTGCTATAATAACTTCGAGATACTACTTCGCGATATATATTCGCGTGTCAGATGGTGCAGTTGTCAAGTTCAAAGACAGGCTGATTTGATCCCACGAAATAATCCGATCAATCCGATCGGCTTCAGTTAGCTTTAGACATCGAAGCCTTTCTATTGGTCGACGCTAGCTCGCTATCGTGCTTATTCGCTACGTAAATGCGTCTGTCTCCCGCTTTGAGTGAACTACTGCAACGTCAAGACGCACCTGCGCAGGTAGGGCCGTTGGGGTACAACGCCTTATCGCAACGCTCCTGCATTGTTACGCCTGAGTGAAGACCGCACACCCCCCGTGGCTCCTAGTACTCATATCTGCGGCGCGTCGTCAATTCTCGGAAGGCCTATATCAGAGGGCCCTAGAACAGAGTTTGGCTTTATATATAATATAATACAATTATCAAAAGTGAATAATAATATATGATGGTAATTTTTCAAGAATATATAGCA
>JAWWEA010047731.1:0-10234 GCA_035222095.1 Andricus quercuspetiolicola | reverse complement strand
ACCACGTCAAGTCGAATGATGTGCGTTAGCTTCACAACTGATGAGAAATGGCCATTCCTTAATAGAGCAGTAATTCACCAGATTTCTTTACTCCAGAGATGACGGTAGGTCCTGGACGACAAATGATGGGTACGCTTAACAAATCGCCATAAGTGATTTAAATGGTGGCATCCAGAATGATGTTCGATCCTTATTGACATCAAGTCTTTAGAACAAAACATAAGTAATCCAATAAATGTAATATCACCTCTGACACGAAATGGTGCCGTAGGCATTTAGACGCAATTGATAAAAATAACTGATCCGCTTTTATTACGTAAGCCTCTAACTTTCGCTCAGTTGGACCAAGGTTCTCGTATTAAGGCAGACGGTCATTTAGATTCTTTGGTGTGGTGGAGGTTGATCTGGATGAAATTCAAATTAAAAGGCGAGAATCTAGTTCCTATTTCAGCTTGCATTTGGCTATTCTACATCCTCCGAAAACAGATCTGGAGATTTATCTATAGTGTCAATCTCCTTCAGACTCTCGATCACGCCTGGCTCTGCAGTTATGATAAGTAGAGTAACTTAACCAGCCGCATTGACATCGATAAAATTATATATTTCTGTTTTCGATGGCAGGTTTTGGGCAGCTATCCTCTCAAGTGCTAACGTTGACACACATAGGTAAAAAGTAATTTTTCCGAAATCGGCGCGTGTGAAGTTGACATCACGTTAACGAGGAAAATAATGAACTTTATAAGTTCCTACACCTGCAAAATAGCTGAACTGATGCGAGTTCACTTTATTGACAAATTTTAATAAAAGAACTTGACCAGGAAATCAAATTATCGTCACGATGTGGCAAGGTAATATATACGACAAATTTGTCAATAATTGAACCTGGAATTTTTAAGAGTATGTGGGCGTATTGAAATAGTGAATATCGATGTAAAAAATGTAAAAATTATTCTCCAAATTTGTTTAAAATTGATATTATTTGTGATTTGCAATTCGGAAAAGCGTTACGGCCTGTCACTGATTCTTTGTTTCTTTTTATTCAATTTCTATCATTTCAAGAAGCTAATGACTCATTCTGTTCTATTTTTTATAAACAATAATACTTCAGTGTGTACTACAGCTATAAATGATATCATATATTAAGAGAAATAAGCGTATAAGTTGTCATTAACTACACTTGTTGGCTTAAAATTTTGATTAGAAATAAGAGAGGCCATTATTTTCGCAAAAATCTTCTCACAAAAAATAGATTAATAATTAAATTAATTAATCAATTGATTAAACAAAGTGTGAATCTGACGCTCATCTCAGGGTGTCACTCCCCAGCATAAAAAATAACCTTGATGGTGTAAATGGTACCATTGCGCAAAGTATCCCTTCCCTAAGTCTTTTGGTGTCAAGCGTTACCATCTGTCAGCTGCTGTTACAGTTTTGCGGCGCTAAATTTATTCAGCTAAATTGTTCAAATAACTGCAAAAGATGTTGCAATATGTTTCTCTCAGTTACGGGTTTCAGCTTCGTTAACCTTAAAGATGATGATGCCTTTCCGCTCAATTTCATATCACGATACAAATTTTTTAAAATTTTTGATACTCGAATCGTGCGCTTTGTGACGAATCACCCATATCGATGGGTGTGAATAAGGCTATGTCAGCATTTGGGTCTGACAATAAAAAGACGTAGACGTTCATTTTTAATTATGTTGGTTGTAAAAATTCCTTCGTGTGTTTTATAGGGGCGTAATGAAAACTCTTACACGAAGACAATTCACAATATATTAATTACGAAAGGTTATAAAAGATAGAAACTTGACAAACGGAAAAGTTTAATAAAATAATGCGATTTTGTAAAGGCCTATGGAAAAATTTGTCACACTGCTAGGGAGAGAAAGAATCAACAGATTTCGTAACGATCTGAGACCTGGAGAGGGGAGGGGTGGAGGGGCTAACGAAGAATGCGAACTCACACAAGGAAAACATAAATGTCAATAGCAATCTGTCGAAATGCTTGAAAAAATAAAAATTAGTGATTTGATTTCACAATTAAAGCATGTCAATACAGGCTTCATACACTGTCCCTTATTCTCCACTTTACCACTTTCTGAAGGAATTTTTCTTTTTCTGCATTTTTCAATGAAATTTTTCTTTCCTTTGTTCAATTTCAAATAATATCATAAGAACTGCAATATAACCCAAAGTTTATGATCTGGAATTTCACTTATCCTCAAAATAAATAGTGATTAAATACTCATCTTGTTGTTTGACTTTGACTCCGCATTTGCATTTAGAGAAAAAAAAAGACACGAGAAAAAAGAGAATTTTCTTGGAAAAGGGAGTAAAAGGGAAATTCCTCAAAAACCGGTAAGGTGGAGAATAGGGCAAAGTGTGTGAAGCCAGTATTGACATGCTTTACTTGTAAAATAAAACCACAAATTTTGATTATTTTAAGCATTTCAGAAGATTTTTTTCCACAATTCAGCTGAACCAATTTAGCGCGAGTTTTAGGTTTTGAAAACGGGAGATTTTCAAACATAATTCATGGGCACTCTTTTAAATATAGTTTTCAGAAATTGCTAATGGAATATTTGACGCAGATGATGTGAAATTAAAAACACAAAATGGCGAAAGAAAATCAAAGTATGCGACCACTCATGGGCACTGCTCGGCCTCACCGTGGTAATACCTGACCTGACCGTTGATTTCCGGTCGTGAGGGTAAAAGTTGGTAAAATGCGGTCAGATCAAAATATCTCCAAAAAGAAAATTCTTTTAAAGAGAAGAATGGTTTAGTTGTGACACTTTTAACAGATTCGCGCGAGTTTCGAGGAGAATTTAAAAATGATACTTCACAAATTGACAAATCACATTGGAATTCTGTTGCATTTATTAGGAAATATTTTTGAAGTAATAGTTAGTAGTGCGCTAAGTTAATTTTAATAACATTTCGATGAATATGACACTTGAATATTAAGTTAAGTACTGTGTGTCGTATAGGTTATATTCCATAAATGAGAATACTATTTTTTTCCTTAAATGAAACAAAATTGATATCTAATTATTATGAATATAGATTTATAAGTGATTTTTGTTAATAATTTATCATTTGTTATCATTTATATGTAAATAAATTCAACAAGGAATTATAATAATTAAAAGTGTGAACAATGAAAGTGAAATAAAATTAATTTCTTTGCATGGGTTTTCAAGAAAAATAATCATTCAAAACATTTTTAATATTATTTTACGATTGTGACAGCGTAAAATTTGTTTACCTGTCAGTACAGATACAAATTTTTATATGAGAACGGACCCACGGAAAATACCTAGCTATAGGCCAAGAGCGAAGGCCGCACCTCGATCCAAGAGCACTCACCAAAATTTATGAAACTTATTCATTTATTCCTCATATAAATCTGTTTCCATGTAAACAATCACGACCTGTCAAAAATTGGAGGTCGACAGCAACACCTCGGAAATGAGGATTAGCTCTTTACGTCAGATGTTCACTAGGAGTTATTAACGCACCCCGGATAAGGGACCTATCACCAACCATAGTCCTACCATCCCACGTCTCCATGGTTAACGATTTCAATCCAAAGTGGCGGTCCTCTATTACCCTGCCTAATAGTTTTGCACCTAATCGCCATTTTTTACCGACCACTGTGCGCCATGTCACCGATGCGTGACGTCACGATATCCACACCATCGACTACAACTCCATGGTGAACAGGATTGGATTCTTCCACGTTGAAGGATTAGAAATATCCTTGACGCATCCTGAAATAAGGACCGATGATTAACATATGATTCAACCCCACTCCGATCACCATGGTTACCGCACTCGGTCCGTGGAATGACGGACCTTACGCGTTCGGCCCAATTAGTCTGTTCGACGCTGCCATTTTCGTACTTACATCGTGATGATACGTCTCACGGTCTTGGAAAATTCGACCTTGTTAGTAAACGTGGATCCCCGTTGAGCGCTTTATTACCTGAATTTGTGACGTCATGATCCTCACGCTGTAACATTATGGTCGGAAATCTGGTGAGTATGGGTCCCATTGATCGTCGCATGGGCTGTCAAAGGAACCTATAACCATGGAATACAACCGTTGTGAACGAACTACCACCAAATAAATTGAGACACGTAAAAATTGTCGAACTTGGTAACCTGACGCTGTTGTCAACTTGAGATTTAACACGAAAATATTATTGTCCTAATCGCGTTAGTACATATGTATATACAGATCGTTACGAGAGATATTTTATAGTTCTAGTTAGTGATTATTTTGTTTGTAGTTTTCCCGGTAGTTGCGCTGCGACCATACGTTTTGTGAACGCGCCTTAATTGCGATTTTATTTAATTTTAATGAATTGTGAAGCGTATCCGAGTCGAATCAGTGCATAGGGATTTCGCGTTCAATATTAACTTTGTGTTTGCTCTGTTAAGAAAATGGCGTAGTGTTCGGGATTTTCAGACATCGATCACGTGGTCGTAGCAGTTTCCGTTAGCAGTTGGTAGTTTAAGAGGGTTTTGCTCTAGGTTTAAGCATGATTTCACTGTAAGATTCTTTTTATAAACAATTAAGGCAGCAGTTGTCAATTCCGTTCTTTTGCCTAATTAAATTATGATAATATGTTGTTATATTTAGTAGTGCCGCTGTGACTTTAAGGTCCCTCCCTTGAGATTTCTTGCTCCCCTAGCTTCTTTTTTTTAGGTTTCAGGTTTAATTTCCTTGTCTTCAAAATTTGCCGGGCTGAGAATGAAGCTTATTTTCTTTTATTGGGCCCGGCTGTCCAACAAAGCATTTTCCGAAATACGTGTATCGGTACGTATACATTAGGGGGATCCCAAAAACCGATTCTCGAATAGAGGGCATGACACCCCCCCCCCCGCCATTTTATGAGTTACCGAAAAAAAATCCCCTCCAAGTTTGAGCCAAATCAGTTGACGTTAAGACGTGCCGAAAGCGCCCTGAAAATCTCATATGATTACCATGGGGAAATTTTAGTTTACAGAAAAATGGGATTCAGGTTTCTGGATTAAAACTTACCTTGCGGTAGATATTATAAATATCATTATATATTATACATATATTATATATTTATAAATAATTTTTTTGTTTTAATTACTCATTACAAAGTAGATTTTTTGCGTTTAATTGAACAATTGGTCATTTTTAGGAAGAATGATCTTCGTTTCAAGCATTTTTCGACTCAACATAAAAAATTTACCCTCCAATGAGTCAGAGAAAAAAAATCTAAACAAAAAGAAATTGTTTTAAAAATTGCTAGTTAAAAAATACCTAAAAACACTTCACTTGCAGGCAAAAAAGGGAAAAACATAGCAAATAGCTGTCGATTGTGGGCAAAATGGTCATTTTACTTTTTTTAGGGTGTTTGGTGGCTCTAAAGAGTGAGCGGGGGGCATCAAAATTCAAAGTAATTTAGTGGAAATGATTTTTTGGAGGCTCCTTAACAAATTCTTGATATCTTTCGTGAGCTAACTCTAAATCCAGAAAACCTGAATCCCATTTCTCCGAAAACCAAAGTTTCCCCATGTTAATCTTACGGGATTTCAGGGGGCTTGCGGCACGTCTTAATATTAACCGATGTGGCTCGAACTTGCCGGAAAATTTTTTTTGTTCAGTAACCTCACAAAATGGAGGGAGAGGTCGCATGCCCTCTTATCCAAAAAAAATTCAACAGGTATGATTTTGGTCTACCTTTATATACATATATAGACATATTATTGAAGCAAACCGCCATTAGCGAGGTGGTAAGGCCTGTAATTCAAGATCGCAAATGGCCTCCAACGTGGGTCGCAAATCCACGGCACTGAGATTAAGAGTCTTGCGCTCCACCGACTGAGCCATTTGGGCCCGTGATCGTATAAGGTAATCGTCAAACAGTTGACGATTGCTTATTAGTACCTTTGGAACCTTGTTGAATTTATTGAGCAAACGAGCTTTTTAAATGGCGTTTTCGGATTTAATAAACAACGTGCGTGCGTTCCGAAAACTAAAAAATTTAATTATTGATTTGAATGACGAGCAGCATTCTCAGGCATTAGAATCGTGAAAATTAGATTCCGCCGGTAGCCGCAGGGAATGATGGTTTTGCTTAAGGAAGGGGGTCAATTTTTACAAGAGGATGCCATCACGCTGAATATTCCGATCGTTCCCAGCAGTACCCTTACTAAGGTCATGAGACCGAATCCTCTGAGCTTACCAAAAGCGACCAAGTATAGTTCATTGAATTTACCAAGCGTCCCAAATAGCCCACTTTGAGAAACTACTCGCAGGGACACTAAATTCACCACAAGCGTCACAGTCTAATTTTCGGAAGTTACGAAACGTTTCTCATAGCATGCCTGATTCCCGAGCAGCTCAATCGAATCTAGGTGTTCTTCGCCCTGCGCAAATACCTGCCGGCCAGTCGGAACGTCACCTAGTTCAAATAGGTACCATTTCTAGGTTCACGCCTCAACGGAACATCCTGCCAGAAACGATTAGGATAGACGAGTCCTCGGATTCCGAAGACGTGGTAAGCCGTGATAGGGGCAGGGTTAATGCACAATTTGAGGGGTACTCCTCACGTTACCGAGCCAGATATAACAACTCAGTAAATTCAGAGAGTGATATTCTTTGTGTAACTACTTACCGTCGCCGTATCAATGGTTCAAGATACCTAGGAAAAATTATCTTGCACTGGAAAATAACATTTGAGGGAAGTTGTAAGACCAGTGCCGAGGACTTCCTAACGCGTATAGAGATTTTTTTTTAAGCACGAAACTCATTAAGGTCTTCGATGAAGAACTCTTGCTGGTCATGCCGATTTTGTTAGAAGGTGTCACGTTAAAATGGTTTAAAAATGGTAATGGGAAGCAGGGTGGAAGTGGCGGTGAGGACACAGGAGAAAGAGGACAAATGAATATCAACCACCCTAAGACAACGCAGCAGACCTTGACTACGCCCACTACACCCAACCTACGAACTCATTCTTGAGATAGGAATCCTGATGCTTCAGTCGAGGTCATATGCAATAGGTGTAGGCAGGTAGGCCATTAACAGAAAGGCTGCGCTTCCCCCCAGAAGTTTATCTGCTCCGCTTGTAAGGAAAAGGGCTTTACTCTTAAAACTGATGCTAATTGCTCGGGAAATGCATGCAATCTGGATACAGGACTTGCTTTAGGCCTAGACGCGCAATCGGATTTCATAATGGTATTTGCAGCGCGCTCCTGGGGGATTTTGATGCCAGGCATGGCTGAATAGATCTATCCACTCGATACTTGGTTATCCACTGAGGAAAACTTTGGCGGCATTCTAGATCTATTGAGCGATAAGGATCGGAAACTTCAGGAGTTGATTAAAAGAAAAATAGTTTCTTAGAGGGAGGGACAACTTAACGCAAGACATTTCTTAAAAGACCTTATGGACATACAGGAAAATGCACCAATATTGGAAAGATATCGTATAGCTCTTTTTAAGGTGCAGCAGGCCATGTACTTGGAAGTAGGTGGCATGCAGGCCAAAGGTGTGATACAGGAGTCCTCTAGTGAATGGTCGGGCCCTATAGTAATAACCAAAAAGGTAACGGGGGTCATCGACTTTGCTTGGATTTTAGAAAGCTAAATGCTATCTCTAAGAAGGATGCTTACCCCGTTCCGTTCATGTCAGACATACAGAGGTAGCTTCGTGTAGCTAGTTTCGTCTCAAAAATCGACCTTAGTGCGGCTTTCAATCAGATTCCTCTGAACGTATCTTGTCAGGAATGCACGGCATATGTGGGTCCTGGTAGAGGGCTCTTTCAGTTCCCTTGTATGCCGCTCCGTCTAACGGGGGCTTCGGTCACCTTTTAGAGGTGAGTCGATAAGATTATCACTCTTGAGATGAGACCCAACGAGTTCTACTATCTTGACGATATCACTGTGATCACGGAGACTTTTGAGGAGCATCTGCGTTGATTGGAGAAGTTTCTAGATAGGATTTCCGAGTCTGACTTGACTATTAACCCTGAAAAGAGCATGTTCAGTTCTGCCGAGGTTCTTAGCTCATACTTCATTTGGAGACATGTAAGAGAATTCCTTCCACCCTTAGACGGACACTGGTGCACCTTGTCCGCTGCTGAGTGTAGTTATACGGTTGCAGAGCTAAGTGCCTCACAGTCGTATTCTGGATTAGGAAATTCCTAGAGTACCGCTCTAGAATACCGCTCGCTCTTCTCGCCTTGCCTTCCTCGCTTTGCCACGCCTCGCACGCATGTCCATACTTTCTCGCTTTGCCTGGCATTGCCAAACACTGCCTCAGCGGCTTAGAGCTTATACATACTCATGTAAAATTCAGAATATTTAAATTACATTCATATCTGCGTCCTTTCCTATTTACAATCTTACATTCTCCATTCCTCTTCCTCCTTATTTCTCTTTTTCTCCATTTTACACAGCACCCCCCTTTTTGCACAATTCATACATTTACCTCTCCTTAGAAAGCCAGAACCTATTGAAACCCTCCATTCACCCACATCTGAATATAAACCTCGCTATAAGCTTTTGACTTTCTTTCTCTCCTTTTTCAAATAAATATAGTGCTTTCTTCTTCGGCATAATCAACCCATAGTTCCTGTTATACCATGACTCATTCTCTTCTCCCCTGCTGCCTTCTCCTTCTCCATGCCGTTTTTCTTAACCATCTCAAATACCTTACTTTCTTCTTCCTGCATCCTTATCACTTCATGCACCTGCACTCCATTCGTTCTAAAATACGTTTCCCTTTCAATCTCCATATTCTCACCCTCTCTCCTGTACTCCTTCGCCCACCAACACTCCCTAACCAGCTAACTTCCCCCCTCTTTTAAAAATTTGTCATATTTGCACGCATAACTCCCCGTTATAATCCCTAAACTTGTTCTCCTGCTGACCAGCTCCGGCTCTCCTACATTCAGCTCTTGCGTCGATAACTGGGACCTTTGCATGCAGTACATTACGCAACCAACAGATGTATCTCAAGACTGTTGTCGTCTACCTCTCCAAATTTTACCTTTAGTCCTCCTAATTCAACCCATTACAGACCTTGCAGACACCACCTTTTTCTCCAGTAACGTCCCCCACTACTAAGAGACTATCCTTGTCTTCCTCGAAGGCTCAAACTCCTGAAATTTTTAATTTGGTATGCTGGTTTTTAATTGAATTTATGTACAATTCTTTAAACGTTGACCGTAGGAGCTCGAAGAGAATTTTTTACGTTTTTTTAAAAAATTTTCGATCCTATATGCTGGTTTTAAGCCAAATGTGAGTCAATTTTGAGAATTTCTGTATCGAAAGGCCTAAATTGCCACGTTTTTGCACAGCGATGTTATGATGTGCAACTAACTCAGGGCTTTCAGTATTTTTCGCCATAGACACTCGAAACGTTAGACTTAAAAGACTTTGCACTTTTGTGGTAACGAAGAGATAACCATTTTACCGACTGCATAAAGGTTTCTTAAGAAACTATAAAAGACGAAACGAAGAAAGTACTTTGAGCTTTCACTTAGCTCTATCTAATCTCAAAAGGCACACCTAAAACAAGGAACCATATGAAAAAAAATCCTTGGCAAAGAAAGGCGGGTAACAATAACAATAGCATTAATCGTAAGTCAGTAGAGTACCAGTAGCAGCCTAGGAGTTGGTTTTATCAAAAATTTGTCGCATTGTAATAAACTTTCTAGACCATCAGAAAGCAAGCCACTAATAACCTATAAAGTGGCGGTCGGTAGCTCTACGAAAGCATGCAGGGGTGTCTGTTGTCACCTCCAACGCTTGCAGCTGCTGTGAACGGATAACAGCGGTGAAAGACTAATTCCAAACTTCAACATGCTCATAGTTTTCTACTTACAACATCACCGCAAACAATTTTAGGTATGGTATTTATTTATTCACTAGCATCCTTATCTCATAAGGCACTTTCACTGCACTTGTCCGCAGCTAGAGACAGTACTCCAAGGAACAGTGTTGTACGAAGTCTCTTGCGTGAATTTCCCGATCTTGCTTAAGTTCTGGATAGGAGGAGCAGGAATTGATGACGAACACGTTTCGATTGCGTCGTGATTGGTTTCTTCAAGGAACCATTGTCGTAGCTTTTGGAGCCTACAACTTCTCATAATAATAACACCATCACCTCAACGAACCTGAATGTCTCGAAACTCCGGACAAACCACTTAATTTTTGGCTATGTCGCGTCCCGAGCAAAGGCGATG
>JAWWEA010047395.1:0-10240 GCA_035222095.1 Andricus quercuspetiolicola | reverse complement strand
CTACATTAATTGCATTAATTAAAAAGCATGTAGCAGAAGGGACAGAAATTCACACCGATTGTTGGAAGGGATATATTGACTTAGAACAACATGGATTCGTCCACAATACAGTTAATCATTTTGAGAATTTTGTAGCCCCCAACACCGGAGCGCATACTCAAAATATCGAGTCGTTGGCAGGGGATGCGACAATTCCTATCACGAAGGGGAATGCACACGAGCAACATTGCAGACCATCAGTGCGAATTTTTGTGGCGTAGACGCATTCGTAAATCAGATGCTGATCCATTTAACCAGTTGATCACAGACATTAAAAATTATTATCCTAACAATTGATTATCTTCCGTTTTTTAAATAAAAAAATCATAATCTAAAAAAAAACAAAAGAAATCAAAATCTGAAAAAACCAAAAAAAATTACAAAACATGAAAAATATAGGAGAAAAAAGTGCTCTTCGAAATTCTGCAAACTTCCCGTGGTAAAGAGCATAAGTAGGTACCAAACCGAAACCAATGAAGATACGATTCTAGTCCTTATATCGTTCATTTTTTCGAAAAGCATCACTCACAGAAAAAAATGTTTCAGACAAAAAATCTGTATTTCGATGAGTTCTATAGCTTTTGTTTTAGTTTTTTTTATTTTGCATATTAGCTGATATAATTGCAAAAAACTATGATTTTTATCGTTTTTTCATGGTTTCACCATGAAAATCGACTAGTCGCAAATTTTCAGTATGATTTTCGTAATCAGCGCGTCAAAATACAAAATAGAAAATGATTGAGCTTTCAATAAGAAAAGGACATTTTCAGGCAAGAAGATTTATGAAATCTATTTTTTTAAAAATTATTGTTATTAGGTATTGTTATTATTTTTCAAGGATATTTTGTTTTTAAAAATTAATTTTTAGAAAAAATTTTAAAGGATTTTGAAACATTTCAAAATATTTGTATAAATTCCAAGAAAAAAAATCGCGAATTCGTTATAAGAATAGTTACATTTTTAACCAACAAGCAAGGAATTTTCGAAAAATAGTTAAATTTTCAATCAAGAAGATAAATTTTTTTTCGGAATTCTCTATTTCTTTCCTTTTTGAAATGTCTGAAAATGTTTTAAAATATTTTTGAATTTTCTTTAAAAATTATCTTTGAAAAAATGCAGTAAGAGCTTCCCCGAGAATCTTGAGACAATTTTTTTATTTTCTGGGAACCTTTGAAAATTCTTGAAAAGTTGCCAAAATTTTCAAAAATCGATATTTTCTTTTAAATTCTTCAGAATTTTCTCAATATTAAATTTTTTTTTATAGTTCTAAAACTATGTCTTAAACGAATTCGAATTTTTTCTAAATTTTTTCAAATTGTGCAAAACTATATAAATTGGCCTAAAATCATCCAGATTGTTTTGCGACAATTCTTAATCAAGGCACCCCCAACGCACCTAGCCAGTTTACGAGCTAAAATCGACCATCCGATCTTCTCTACCGGCATTATCAAACTGGAAAAATGACACCATGTTTGACCGCTCAAGTAGGAGCGTCTATCGTCTATTTTAGTTCATAAACTGGCTAGAATCAGTGGGGCGCTGCGAAAAAATCACTCAGAATTGAATGTACAAGATCGGCAATCTCCCAACTCATCTCTCCCTCAAGGGCATGGAACACTTATCCGATTCCTACTTTACTGACATATTTTGTGGATCATACTAATTTAATGTTCCTTAGTCACCTTTCTTTATTTTCCAAACTTTCAGTTTGACATCTCATTTCATCTATAATTTTCATGATTCACAAAATAGTGTCGGTAAAGTAGGAATTCGATAAGTGTCACATGCCCTTAAGGCCCCTTTTCCCGCGGAACGTCACAAATATTGAATTTACAACCCAAAAATATACATTTTCAACAACAAAAAAAAAACGATTTTTCACTCAAATTTGTTGAAATGTCAACCAAAGAAATGAGCTTGTAACTAAAATGATACATCTAAGAATAGAAAAGTAAATGTTTTTACAGAATAGTTAAATCTTCATCTAAAGGAGATTAGTGTTCAACCAAACATGACATAGTTAAATTTCCAGTTTAAAAATTTATTTTCAGCAAAAGAACTGATTTTTAAGCAGAAGAAATACATTTTTAACTAAGAAGAGTAACTTTCTACGCCAAAAGACACAATTTTGCTAAAATGCAGCAATTTGCAACCTAATAGCTGAATTTTCAACTGGAGAAAATAAATGTTCAACCAAACATGGACTAGTTGAATTGTTAGTTTAAAAAATAATTTTAAAAATATGTTAACAAAATGGCTGCGTCTAGTCGTCCCGAAAAATTGGGGGAGTTGGAAAAGGGTATTTGGAAAAGGGGATTTAGAAAAGGGGAGTTGGAAATGGGGAGTTGAAAAAGGGGAGTTGGAAAAGGGGAGTTGGGAAATTGGAGTTGCAAAAGTGAAAAGTCCCCAGGAAAATTTGGGACGACTAGCCAAGCTTATGGAAAATATTGGCTTAGTCATCCCGAATTTCGGGAGGACGAGACACTGCGTAACAAAATAGTGGAATTTTGAACAAAAAAAAAAAAGAAGAGTTTTTAACCGAAATGATGAGTCATCGTAAAAAAGTGAATTTTCAACAAAGTAGTTCCACTTTCAACTAAGTAGTTGAATTTGCAACCAAATAAGTCTTTTCGGTTGCCACTTACGATTAGCGAACATCTTGAAAATTTAATTAGATTTTTGTATTAGAAGAAAAATCTTGGGATCAATGTCAAATTTGCAGAATGATCAATATGTAAAGAAAAGCTAAAGTTTTAATTTACAAAATTATTATTCAAATGTGAGTAATGCAATAAATTTATAGAAAAAACTGTGTTTTCCATCTACTGTAAAAATATCATTTTGGCTATGATTTAACAATATAGTTACTTGTGTTTACGTTAAATATAATTTAAAATGCTATATTGTCTGCGTTTGTCTTGAATAAATAAAATGTTACATTATAGATCTTGAATTTTTCCCAGTTTCGTCATGAAAATAACTGTCACAATTTTCTAACTCCTGAATTGTAAAATTAAAATTTTGATGTAAGAACAAAGTAATTCAATACATTTGTGTGACAAATATATCCAGAAAACGCGATAAATGGAGCCTTACAGAAAATTCGAATAAAATTCAAATAGTGGAATTTAATTCTACCTTGGTGACTAGTTCTTCCGGAAATACATTGAAAATGTATTTTTTAACTTCCTTTTAAATGTTGAAAAAATACTAAAAGTACGGTGTTTGATTATTACATACATATACAACATTCTGAAGCCATCTAAGATATTCTGTTGAGTCCATTCCATTTTTTTTGTTCAAAAGTCCATCCTTTTTGTTAAGGATTCAACTATTTGCTTGGAAATTCATGTAGATATTTTGTTGAAGATTCATGCATATTATCAAAAATTCATGTGTTTTGTTAGAAAAATCACCTTCTTTCTAGAATATTAATTTCCTGGGTTGAAGATTTATTATTTTGGTCGAAATTGCTTCTTTTTTTTGTTAAAATTTGACTATTTTGTTGACAATCCGTTTCTCTTATCCGAAATTAATGTTTTCAACTGAAAATTTAACTAATTATATTTTTTGTTGAAAATCTACCTTTCTTTGTGAAAGATTCAACTGTTTGATTTGTCACTCATATATTTTATTTGAAATACAGCTGTTTGGATGAAAAGTTCATCTAATTGCTTGCAAATTCTTCTCTTTGGATTATGTATTCATTCATTATCGTATAAGTTTCATATTTTTTGGGAAAAATGCAAATGTTTGGTAAAAGCTTAATTTTTTTTTGGTCTAGGTTTCAACTAATCTGTTGAAAATTTATTTATTCGGTAAAAGATTTACCTTTTTGGCAGAAAATTAATCCTGTTGGTCTAAAAGTTATCATTTTGGTTGAAATTTCTTTCTTTGGTCAAAAGTTTGACTATTTTCTCTAAAATTCAAGTATTTTGTTGAAAATTCTTTTTTTCTTTTTCAACCTTAACTTTTTTAATTGAAAATTCATCTGATTCCGATTTTCAGGTAAAAATCTGTCTATTTGTATTAGAGATTCAACAGCTTGAATCAAAATTCATATGTGTACTTTTCTAAAAATTCGGTTTTTTCTTGGTTTAAAAATTCATCAGCTATCGTAAAAGTTTCATATTTTTTAGGAGGAATGGAACTTATTGATTAAAACGTATAAACATGCAGTGGTATCTCAAGAGTGTACATGCGAAGTTCGGTGACAATACACGCTTGCGTTGGCATTTGATGCGGCATCATACGAAGGCACATTCAATTGTATACATAGATAGGTAGATAAACGTTTATTTTTCGGCCTAATGACCTCAAAAAGTTGACTTGCTTCCACTTCCATTTTTCACAGAATTTTCTCAAAAGTAACATCCGTTCAAACCCTATCCCTACGACCGCTCGCTCTTATCGCCTTGCCTTCCTCGCTTCGCTTCGCCTCGCAAATATGTCCCTACTTTCTCTCTTTGCCTCGCATTGACAAACTCTGCCTCTGCTGCTAATACCTAATACTTATCTACTATTTACAATATTTACATTTAGCATATATCTAATTCCTCTTCTATTTACAATCTTTCCTACTCCACTCCTATTCATCCTTCCTTCTTTTCTTCTCCATCTTACCCAATACCGCCTTCACCCATGCTACTGCCCTTTTGTTCCTCCTTCCATGCATCAATACGTCCATGCTTGACCTACTTCTTTCCACCTCCTCGCACTCCTTCAACGAGTGTTCCTCTTTTGCATCCCACTTTCCGCACAATTCACACCTCCTCTTCACCCTAGAAAGCCGAAACCTATTACAACCCTCCATGCAACCACACCTCATCCTTGCTGTAATCTCCTCACTTCATTTCTTCCCTTTCTCACACAAATATTGCGCTTTCTCCCTTGGAATAATCCACCAATAATTACTGTTGAACCTTGACTTTCTTATTCGCTCCTCCCCTGCTGCCTTCTCTCTCTGCATGCCGTTTTTACTAACCATCTCATACACCTTCCTTCCTTCCTGGTGCATCCTTCTCACATCGTTCATCTGCAGTTCATTCGTTCTAAAATACCTTTCCCTTTCAACCTCCATCTTTCCACCCGCTCTTTTGTTCTCCTTCTCTCACCAACACTCCACGACCAGCTTACTTCCCCCCTCTTCCAAAAATTTTCCCTCATACTCACACACCTGACTTCACGTTATAATCCCTAAACTCGTTCTCCCCGCCTCCCTTCTGACAATATAATTAGGCGTGTTCCTTGCCAATCCCAGTGTTCACTTCACATACCTCTCTTGTATCCTATTTACCTCCTCCATTTCTTTACAGCCCCACACCTTTACTTCATACAACAAGACCCTCATCACTAGCGACCCACGTATACAAATTCTTTCACCTCCTGCACTGCCTTTCCCTCCCACTCCCACTCACATCCCATATTCCTTCCACCTCATTTTCTGAACACCATAATCTTGGACTTTCCTGTATTCAGCTCTAACCTATTCTTATCCAGGCATCTTCTCAACTTCTTCATTATCTCCTTTAAAGCCTTCTTGTTCTTTGCCAACAGCACTATGTCATTTGCATACGCAAGGGACCATATTCTAACCCCTCCTACCCTAACTCTTCCTACAACTCTTGCTTCAACCCCCTATCCATTCAGAGAACCTCCGAAATTACATCCTCTCCTCCTACCTATCTTTCGTCTCTTCATATACCTGGCTTACCCACTCGATCAGGTCTTTCTCCACTCCCCTCTGCTTCATCGCCTCCCATAACCTCCCGCTGTCAAGCGAAGGGCACGAGCCTTTAAGATCCATAAAAAACGCGTACACCTTCGAACCCTTTCTCGCTAATTCTCTATCCACAACGTGCTGCAAGATGTAAATATTGTCGATAGTGCTCGTGCCCTCCCTTAAGCCCGCCTACGTCTCCGGCAATATTTCTTTCCCCTCGACATCCTTTCACTACCTAGCCGCCAACACCATCGCGTATACTTTGTACGCCGTATTCATTAGAGTAATCCCTCTATAATTTTTTCTGCCTATCCCTATCCCCTTTCATATACAGTGGCACAATTAACCCCACCCTCCATCCTCTTAGCAATCCGTCCCCCTCCATACTTTCTTCATTACCCCATTCAGCGTCTTCCTAAGTTCTTGTGTACTGAACAGCCACCCTTTGTTCTCTACCCCGTCCAGCCCTGCTGCCTTAGCCCTTCTCAACTTCCTTATCTGCTCGTCATCTTCTCGTCAGTCAACTCATCCCCATCTACCTCACTCGTTATTCAACTCCCCTCATCTGTCTTCCGTAAATCTGAGCCCTGAAACGGTTCTTTCAAAAATTTCATACACTTCCTATTTTCTTGCTTATTTCCACCCTACGTTTCACATCCCTATTCATTATCTTTCACACGTACACTTTTGTTTTAACACTTCTTAATTCCTCTTCCAGATCTTTTTCCTCTTCCTGCTCTTTCTTCTTCCACATCGACCTAAACTCCTTCCTTACCTCTTGTACTTCCTTTCCACCTTTCTTGGCATCCTTTTACATTCCCCATCACACCACGACTTCTCCATTCCTTTTTTCTCCTTTCTAAATACCTTCTTTTGCACGCACCCTTTCACTTTCTCTTTTTGATCCTCCCATATCTCTTACACCGACTCCCCTTCAAAGCATACCTTTCCTAACTGCTCCTAATACTTCTGTATCGCCTCACTCGCTCAGGTCACCCTTCCCCCTAACAAGACTTTTCCTCCACCTCACCTTGCGCCATGTTTCCCTCTAATCTACAATCTCGATGACGGATGGTCTGTTTCTACCCTCCCTTCTACTACAAATTTCTGGATCTCCTCCCATTCTTGCATATTCATGACCTTATAGTCTATCACCGATACCCCCACCTTACTCACATAGGTGTATTCTCCTTCTTCATCCCCTGTTACCATACCATTTGCCACTGTTCAGCCTCTATCCTCCATCCAGTCTGGGGCCTCCACCTATACCCCCTGGTAACCTTGACTCTATCCTCTCCCATTCCTTTCTCCCTACCCACGTCTCTACCAGTCCCAATATGTCAAATTCCTCGACATGCATCCAAAAATCTTCATCTTTTTTCTTTACCCCTGCTACGCTCGAGTACAACACCTTCACTATACCATCACCATGCTTTACTCCCACCTCCCTACTCCTTACGAAACAAGTCCCTCTGTACATCCTTCAACACCTCTTTTTCCTTGTCCCATACCCACATTTTCTCATCCATTCTTATTTTCCTATACCCTGCGTTTGCCGTTTGACCTTGACTCCTCTGTCTCCTAGCCCTGTCGTTCAGCATTCTCTGTATATCCCATTCCTTCCGTGTCAAATCGTGGTCGATAAAAACTTCGCTATACTTCATCCTGCTTTTATTTCGCATTGACTCGTACTCGTCTTCACAGCCCTTAAGCCCCACGACCGTCACTCTGTTCCCCTTTTTTCCTTCCAGCCTTATTTCTACCAACCATGCCTTTACCCCCCATCCCCCCTATGATGTGTAGAAGCTCTTCTACGCCCTTCCTTTCTTTCCCGCTCCTTGGCTTTAACCGTCTACTTTCTTCCTCAGGTCTTTTATCTTCTTTGACCATTTAGCGTCTCTCATCCTTGAGTCCTTTCTAATACCTTCCATCTGCTCTTCAGTTTCCCTTACGTCTTCTCACAATCCTCTAATTTCCCCTATTAGCATCCCCAGTGCCTTCTTTTCCAAATGCCCTTCCATTGTTTGGGGTGGTGACCTACGTGTCCTACGGCTCCTCTTAAAAAGACTCGCTACCACGATTTTCTCCGCGCTTTCTTGATGCTCTCTTCCTCCTCTGTAACAAGAGATCTCCCCACTCACTTGCGCTAGACGCTTTCACGTTTAACTCGTTCTCCCAGTGCAGCTTCTTCCCCTTCCTTCTGGCACTACTGGACCCTTTCCACGCGCTGCTACATGCAGTGACGTTTGGAAAGATGCCTCCCTGTCTATGTCATAACCACCACTCACACTAACCCTTTCCAGCTCTGCCATGCCCTGCTCTTTCGTCGGTAACTGGAACTTCTCCATGCAGTACCTACTGCAACAGACAGATGTCTCTGAACTCTGTGCCGTCTATCTATCGCCCTGTATTTTCCCTTATTTGAATTTCCTCCCCCCTCCCCCCATGACAGCCCGTGAATTCCCGTGAATTCTATGAATTTCGTGAATTCTACGAATTTCGTAAATTCCATGAATTTTGTGAATTCCTTGAATACCATGAATTCTATTAATTACGGCAATTTAATGAATTCCGTGAAATACGTGAATTTCTTGAATTCCGTGATTTCCACGAATTGTGTGAATTCCATAAATTCTATGAATTTCGCGAATTCTAGGAATATCGCAAATTCATGGATTCCGTGAATTCCGTGCATTCCATGAATTTCGTGAATTCCATGAATTTCGTGAGTTCCATGAATCCCGTGAATTCTGTAAATTTCGAAAATGCCACGAGTTCCGTGAATTCTATGAGTTTCGTGAATTCCTTGAGTTTCGTTAATTCCGCGAATCCTATGAATTTCATGAAGTCCATGGATTCAGCGAATTCCGCAAATTCCTTAAATTCCGTGAATTTCCTAAATTCAATGAATTCCTTGAATTTCGTGAATTCCTTGAATTCCACGAATTTTTCAAATTTCGGGAATTTCGTGAATTCCTTGATTTCCGCGAAATCCGTGAATTCCTTAAATTCCGTGATTTCCAAGAATTATGTGAATTTTATAAATTCCATGAATTCTGTGAATTCCGCAATTCTATAAATTCCTAAAATTCGTTAAATTTCGTGAATTCCATGAATTTCGTGAATTCTATGAATTCCGTGAATTCTGTGAATTCCGTGAATACCCTGGATTCTTTGAATCATTGAATTCCTTGAATTTCTTGAATTCCTTGAATTTGTTGAATTCCTTGAATTCCTTGAATTCCTTGAATTCCTTGAATTCCTTGAATTCCTTGAATCCCTTGAATTCCTTGAATTCCGTGAATTCTTCGAATTCCGTGAATTCCTTGAATTCCGTAAATTCTTTGAATTCCGTGAATTCTTCGACTTCCGTGAATTCCTTGAATTCTGTGTATTCATTGAATTCCGTGAATTCTCTGAATTCCGTGAATCCCGTAAATTCATTGAATTCCGTGAATTCCCTAAATTCAATGAATTTCGTGAATTCCGAAAATTCCTTGAATTCTGTGAATTCATTGAATTCCGTAAATTCCTTAAATTGTGTGTATTTATTGAATTCCGTGAATTCCCTGAATTGCTCGAATTTTCTGGATTCCGAGAATTCCTTGAATTCCATGAGTTTCTCGAATTCTCTGAATTCCGAGAATTCCTTGAATTTCATGAACTTCTTGAATTCCTTGAAGTGCACGAATTCCTTGAGTTCTGTGTATTCCTTGATTTCCTGGAGTGATTTTAAAATATTTTTAAATAATATACCAAACCGCAGATTATTAATAACTAAACCTGTCTGCTGTTTGCGGTGTAATTATGCGTACTAAAACGAGGGGCCAACTCAAAAAACACTGTGGTTTTTTTAGACGAACAATGTAGAAATGTGTTCAACTTGCATGTGAGTTGATCATTTTGGTTGAATATTTGTCTTTTTTTTAAATACAAATTCATCAGTTATCGTAGAAGTGTCATATTTTTTCGAACAAAATGAAACACTTTGGTTGAAAATTTAACTAGTTGTTTAAAAATTCATTTCATTGTTGGAAAATTCATTTATCATGTTTAAAACTCGTCTTTCTTGGGTTAAAATTTCATGTTCTTTGTCTGAAAGCTCCGCTTTTTTCGTACATAATTCGTTTCTTGTGTTTTAAATTCAATACTTATGTTGGAAGTTAAACTTTAAATAGGGAATTTCGTGCAGAATTATAATTTTCTTTTGGAACAGATAATTTTTAACATAACCGGGAATATGGAATTTTCGTAAAAAATTATAATTTAGGTTTCAGGACAGGGAATGTTCATGAGGAATTTTTCTTTGACTTGGAAAAGAAAAATTTTGACACAATAAGTAAATTTTTCATTAAAAACTTACCAAGAACCTTTGCTTCTTTCTTTCCAAAATTGAAGTATATGATTTTATTCGACTTAGCATCGACGAAGAAGAATTTGGTAGGTGTTTCATACTTTGTGTGCCACACCAGTCCATTG
>JAWWEA010047324.1:0-10243 GCA_035222095.1 Andricus quercuspetiolicola | reverse complement strand
AATTTCTTTTTTCATCTCGTGTATGGGTTTTCAAAATATTTAATTTCTTTGTGTTCTCAATACTATTTCTAACGAGTTAAAACAATGAAATAACTATCAAAAAAGATAGGCGTCTGTCCGTCCGTCCGTAGACACAATTATATATATTCCTATATTATATTCCTATATTATATATTCCTATATTAAGCAGCGCAATCGTTTTCTTATTTTAAAGTTTGGCTAAGAAAATTAATATATATTCAAAAATTTATGCCCAAAATCGAGCGAGAAGCGCGAGTTTTACGATGAGAATGTGTGCCTGAAAGCCTGAAAGTTATCGTACCTACAGTCTACAGACAGACTACAGGCAGAGTGAAAGCTCCGTTTAAACATTTTTTTTCTGACTTAGGGGGTCTCAAAACGTGGACGTTTGAAGAAAACCGACTAAGTAAAATTTTACATAAAACCAATACCTTCACATTAGGATGAGATTGTAAAACTCGAGATTTCTCATTTTACATTCCCATCAGAGAATGTATTAGATTTGTATTGAATTTGACCCCCCCCCCCTCCCTGTTTTTATCAAACGTCAACGTCTTGGACCCTCTGAACCCGAAAAACAGGTTTGTACGAATATGTCTGTCTGTATGCCTGCATGTATGTATGCATGTTTGTATGCCTTTATGTCTGTCCGTGAGCACAATGACTTTTGCAAAAAATTAGTGTAACAGTTTGGCTTTCGGTACACTATTTATGTGTCAGAAACTGTAAGTAGAGTTTGGTAGCCAGCTGTTTCGATAAAAATTCAAAAAGCTAGAGCATTTTGAATATTTTTGAGACCATTTTGTTCAAGATTTGGAAATTCAATGTACTTCTGTTCATAACGCTAAGAAATTCGAACTTTTTATTTTCCCGCCTTCTTCGATTAAAATAAAGTTAATAGAGTTATATCATTTTTAAAATAGAAAATATAAAAAACGGAAATGAATATTATAACTCAAAAAACGCACGATATGAAGTAAGGGCACGACCACAAAAACTTTGTTTTTTGAGAGCCCTACAAGATTATCATAATAAATTTTGGATTTCCCGTGAAAAATGTAATATTCCCATTTTGATCTCACAAAAAGGAATGAAAAATGAAAAATTCGATTTTTCTGTCAAACTTTTCGACATACGGAAAAAAATCAATCCACGAAAATTATGCACCAAAAAAGATTTGCAAATTCGGTACGGATTCCTTTTTTATAGGAGACGTAGTTTTTGTTTTATTCGTAAAGAAACAATATAAAAATCAAAAAATTTTAATTTTTGGACAAAATACGTAAGCTATTAAAAAAAGATTAGACAAAAGTTATTCACCCAAAAAATGGTTACAAATTTGTTATGAATTACTTTCTGATGGAACGCGTAGTGTTTGCTTTGATCGAAAAAAAACAAAATTAAAGATAAAAAAAATTTAATTTTTCGAAAGTTATACAGGATACGAAAACGAAGTAATAGACAAAATTCATTCACCCAAAAAAAGATCCACAAATTTTTTCATTTTAATTTTCAAATAGAACGAGGAGAGCTTCTTCTATTTGCAAAAAGTAAGTTTAAAAATAAAAAAGTTAAATTTTTGGAAAAAATGGAGCGGGAGATGAAGGGAACAATTAGAAGAGAAAAGTTGTTCATACAATGAAGGTCAACGAATTTTCTATGAACTCCTGTTATAATAGTAGACTAAAAATAAAAAAGAAAAAATAACTTCTTGGAAAAGGGACACAAGCTTCAATAGCATTTTATTTAACAAAATTTCTTACCTAAATTATATCTACAATTTTCCTGAGAAACACATTACGCCCCGAAGTGTATTTTTGGTTTATATCATAAAAAGTACCCATTGGCAATAAAAGAATTTAGTCTATAAGAAAAGGAGCAAGTTGCGATAAAATATTTAATAACTAAATTGTTTTTCTCTTACAAGATACGCACTGTTTTCAATTACAAAAACAAGAACATGAAGATACGTATGCTTCAATATCAAAGCATAATATTAATTAAAGTACTATAAATTTATTGCGGCAATACATTTTCCAGGTTAAATGAGAATAAAATTTAATGCAAAATAAGAAACATATATTAAAGTAATCATCATTTATAAAATATGTACTTTATTTCGCAATATCTGAACAGGCAATGCCAGGCTGTGGTACAGAAATAAATGCAATATTTTTTATATTCTGAAACCTGGTGGCTATATGGAATAAAGTAAAAACATTAAAAGTTTACTAAAACTATTGAATAACGACAGAAGAGAATTAGGACAATTTTTAAACACGCGCTTGCCATTTTTAGAGGTGCATACTTTTATTACAAATCAACAAATTTTTATCGGAAATATTTTTTAGAAATCCAAAACAGAAGTTTTGAAAACAATTAAACTCAGGACTTTGCTTGAGATTTAGAATTTAAGAAAAAAGTTCACACATTTTTTATATGTCAAAAACTCCGACCTATATGGAATAATGTTTTCATAACGTCGAAAGAGATAAAGAAACCATTTTCATCATTCGCATGCATTTCTTAGAGGTACATAGTTTTATTATAGGTCAAAAAAATTTTACTTGAAAAATGTACAGAGCTCGTACACAGCAGTTATACGAATTATCAAACTCACGACTTTGTTGGAGATTGGAAATTTTTTAAAAAACAAATTTACAACTTTTTTATTTTGAATTATATATCGTTCTTCCCCCGAATAATCTCCAGAAAATCTATTGAAACACTTTTAGAACAAATAATAATTTTTAGAGTTGAAGATTCGTTTTTTTGACTTGATTTTTGACTTAATCATTCCCGTTAAAGATTCATAACTTTAGTCAAAAATCCATCTCTTTGTTTGAAAATCCAATTATTTTGTGTACAAAGATAATTCCTTTTGGATGAAAGTCTGTTATATTTTTGGATGAAAATTTCCCTTTTTTGTCTAAAAACTGTAGTATTTGGTTGAAAATTCAAATTTTTGTTGTGGATTCACTTTTTTAACAAACATTTATATTCGCGGATTGAAGACTCAAACGATTCGTAAAAAATTCACATTTTTGTCTGGAAAATTAAACGATTTGGTTGAAATCTATTTCCTTTTTTCATTGAAAAAATCGTTCTTTATGAAAATTGGATACTGAAACTATTTCTTTGAAAAGACGTGTATTTGATTGAAAATTAGTACTTTTTGTTGAAAATTAATCTTTTTGTTCAAGAAATTAATATTTTTATTGAAAATTCGACCAAGCTATGCGGTTTTTTAATGAAAAAGGTTGAACCTAAACCAAATAATTAAATTATTAAGCCAAACATACGAATTTTTCAAAATACATTTGAACTATGAAGCTCAAAAGTTGAATTTTCAACGAAATAATTGAAACTAAAATAATATTATGCAGCTTCCAAAATCCATCATTGCTACTTTTCACTTAGAACTATTTTCATTTAAAAAATTTATTTGCTGTTTTATACGGATTAACTTCGGACCTATTTCGTAAAATGTACTGGGGGTTGATTCTTGGGGCTGCCTACTATTTTCATGGGGTTCAGAATATAATCTTGAATTTTCTGAAAGTGAATTTTCTGATTATTTTCAATTTAGGAATTAATTTGCTGTTTTACATGCAAAATCTTTGTATTCGTGTAGTTTTAGATAATTTTCAATGATAAAAGTTTATTCTTTAAAACTTTTTAGGACACTTATATCGCGAGATTTGAAATTTTTTCGTAAAAAAGAATTTTCAAATTAATTTTTGTCATTTTTCCCGAAAAAAATTGATTTAAGAAAAAAATTATAAAGACGAAAAAATGTGTGTTTCGACGAGATCTACAACTTTCGTTAACCATTTTTTTCCAGAATCAATATTTGTTGAGATGTTGGAAAAGAACGAATTTTTGAAGAGGAGAAATTTTAATAATTTAATTTATATTTATCTGCGCAAAAATCCTTTAAGTGCTTTCATCTGGGACCTAAAAAACCCCTAGGCCAAGTATCATTTCAATTTTTAGAATTTTAGAATTTTTCAGTACCCGAAAACCCGGTTTTTACGAATGTGTCTGCATGTATGTGTGTCTGCATGTATGTATGTATGTATGTATGTATGTATGTATGTATGTATGTGTGTCTGCCACTGAGCACGATACCTTTCAAACAAATCAACAGATTGGATTGGCCTTTGGTATACTATTTCAATGTCTCAAATTAAAGGTCAAGTTCGTTAGCCAGACATTTTGGATGAAAATCCAAAAAGTGAGCACATTTTGAAAATTTTTGAAACCACTTTTTTCAAAATTTAAAAAATTTAAGCAAGCACGTGTTTAGTACTGAAATATTCAAACAATTTACCTAAATGATATTTTTTGATAAAATGAAAGTTTTCAGATATAAATCATCTTCAAAATCTCAAAAAACGTACAAAAATTAACATTTTCAGCCAAACAACGCACGATACGAAAAAAATTCAGGACGAGAAAAATGCTTTTTTTGCACATCCGATAAGATCGTCATAACAACTTTTTGAATTTTTTGAAAAAATCGAAAATTCACATTTTTATTGCACAAAAACTAATGAAAAATCAAAAATTCCGTTTCACGGACAAGGTATGCAAGATATGACAAATGATGATGAAACCATAATTGTGCCCTCAAAAAGGATCTACAAATTTATCATAGCTCACTTTCCGATAAAATAGGTAGTTTTTGTTTTAGTCATTAAAAATTACATTATTGATGAAAAAATCGTCCCATTGAGTGGGCACATTCTCATCAAAACTTTGCTTATTACATCCCCATCATAATGAGAAGGTATTGTTTTTATGTGAAAACTGACTATCGCGGATTTCTTCAAATCTCTACGTTTCGAGACACCCTGAATAAAAAAAAAAACTGGTTTTACAATGGTGTCTGTCTCTCTGTCGTTGTCGTCTGTATACCGGATAACTTTTAAAAGACTAATTGGATTGTGCATGGCACACAGTTTGAGGGGCTGAAAAGAAAGATCAAGTTTGTTCACAAACTATTTTGGACAAAATTTCGAAAAGCTAAAGCATTTTCAAAATTGTTGAGACCCCTTTCTTTTAAAATTCGAAAATTCTATGGAGGCGCATTAACAGAACCCAAAAATTCAAACAATCTACCCTAATGATTTTTTTCGATAAAAGGAAAACTATCAGAACTATAGCATTGTCAAAATAAAAAAAATAAAAAAACGAAAATTAACATTTTGAGCCAAACTACGCATGATACGAATAAAAGTCAGAACAAGAAAAATGTTGCCCTCTATGTGGGCACATTCTCGTCGAAAACTTTTTTTATTCAATACCTTTTTCGTAATGCTAGATAGTTTCGGTTTCTCCGGAATTTTCCACTTTTTTACAACATTTTTTGTGTTTACATTTTTTCCTCTTTTGTGTCGTTTTTCCAAAAATTACATTTTTTATTTTGAATATTTCTTTTTCCGACTGAAATAAAAAATACGCGTCCTATTAGGAAATTACTCACGATAAATTTGGACGAGTTTGAACTCATTTTTGTAAGGGTAACTTTTTTCTCTTTATTTTTTTCATTATTTTGTGTGCGACCAAAATTTCAATTTTCGACTGTTATCAAGAAAGTTCAGAAAGTTGTTGTAGTACACTTGTAGGACTGCAGAAAAGTGAAGGTTTTTTTACTTTGTTTTTTTTTCAAAGCGTGCGTTTTTTCACTTAAAATATTATTTTTTGCTTCTTTGGGGGATTTTTAAAATGACATATCCCTGAGAATTTTCTTTTTATCAAAAAAATGCATAGGGATAAATTGGTAAAATTTCGGAGTGCTGATAGCTAAGTTACGTAGAATTTCTAGATTTTTAAATAAAAGGGTCATACAATTTTTTCTTATTTCTCTTAACCATTTGAGTTTTTAACTGAATTTAGTACGCGCCGGTCTTTTTTAGACGTACATAGTTTTAGTATATGTATAAAAAGTTTTACCTGAGAAATGAACAGAACTGGTGCACAGCATTATTACAAATTATCAAAGTCACGACTTTGATAGAGATTGGAAATTTTTTAAAAAACAAGTTCGGAAACTCTTTTGTATCTTTTAATTACACATCGTTCTTTTACCGAATAATCTCCAGCTGAAAAACATGAGGGTCTTTGGTACTATCTCCTCTGCTTCAGTGTTATTACTCAATTCTTTTGGTGAATATATATATATAAATTATTAGACTTCTTTAACAATACTCGTTGATTCTAGGATGCTGTAAATTTTTTTGAAGCGGGAATCAAAACAAGAAAAGTCTGTGGAAGCACTTTTAGAAAAGGAAAATTTGCGGAGTTTAATATTCGTTTTTTGGCTTCAAGTGAATGTCTTCAACTGAACATTTACCTACTCCGGTTAAAGATTCACAATTTTAGTTAGAAACTCATCTCTTTGGTTGAATATCTAATTATTTTTGGTACAAAGAGAATTCTTTTTGGCTTAAATGTCTATGCTTTTGGTTGAGAATTCTGATTTTTGGGCTAAAAATTGTATTATTTGGTTTGGAATTAAAATGTTTTGTCAGAAAGTTATCTCGGATAATAATTAGGCTTTTTTGTTGAAAGTTCTTCTTTTCGGGTTGAAAATTCAACTGTTTGTTTGAAAATTCCCTTTTTTACTGAAAATTCATATTTTTGGATTGAAATTAAAAATTTTTCGTAGGAAATTCACATTTTAAGCTTGAAAACTAAACAATTTGGATAAATTTTATCTCTCTTGATGGACAAATTTTTTTTGTGAAAATTGGGAAACTTAACTATTTGTTTAAAGATTCATGTATCTCATCGAAAATCAAACTTTTAGATTAGACAATTATTATTTTTAATAAAAATTCAATCAAACGGACACATTTTCAACCAACAAACATGGACCTTTAACTGAATAATCGAATTTTCAAGAAAACATTGGAAAATTTTAAAAGACAGTTGAATTATAAACCCGAAAAGTGAAAATTCTCAACAAAAAGGATAATTCTCAACCAAGAAAGATGAGTTTTCAACCAAATAGTGGTAATAAGGAAAAAAGTAATTTTTAAGCAAAAAGATAGATTTTTCTTCATAAAAGATAAATTTTCAATCCATAAGGACAAGTCTTTTATCAAAGAAGGTAAATGTTCAACAAAACAGTCAAATTTTTGACCAAAAAAGGATGAATTCGAAACAGAAGAAGTAATTTTTAAAGAGAAAAATTGAATTTTCCACCACACTGTCGAATTTCAAACTGACGAAAATGAACTTTAACCGAAAAATAGTTGGATTTTCTTACCGAGTTCTACTGCAACGGCAAATTTTCAGAAAACGTTACATGCATGGCATTTTCCTTCAAAAGGTCGCATTTTTTCAAACAATTATCAAAAAATGTCGAAAAAGTCGCACGATCCGAGATTCGAGTATTAGGGTTGATCAAAAATTTGTTGTGAACGGAATATAAATTAAGAAAAAGTTCTTTGGTAATTTAATGAAAAGGAATACTTTCTGTCGGGATAAAGTAAGAAAAATATTTCTTCCTCCGAATATAATATTTCAAAAGAATTAACTAAGGAGACACACTCATATTATATAGTTTCAAACGAAGTTTTTTCCTATTTTTCACGGATTACGTGTAAACGGATTTTCATGGATCTTACGTCAAGATGGGTCATGTTTCTGGATCCGTTAAAAATAGGAACAAAAATTTTGTGAGACACTTAAAAGTACGTATCCTAATTCTCAATTTATTCAAAAGAGCACCAACCCCTCCCCCCTCCCCCTCAAAAAAAGCAAGAAACATTTTTTTGATAACCTTAAGTGCAAAACAACAAAAAACTCAAATTTCTTCTGGAAAATTGAATTGTCCGGTTATAAAATGTAACTGTTCTTGGTTAGAGTTTAATATTTCTTGTTTGAACATTCGTTTTTGGCTATGTCATATGTCGACGTTTTGAAACCTTCTGAACTTAAAAAAACACGTTTTTGTGAATGAGTCTGCCTGTAGGCCTGTGTGTCTGCATGTGGCTCTGTAGATTTTCAGCCTTTCAGCACGATATCTTTTAAACGAATTGACAGATTCGATTGGCCTTGGGTACATTCTTTTACGTTCCTAAACTGAAATGTAGTTAGTGAGCCAGCCATTTGGGATCAAAATTCGAAAGCTAAAGCATTCCCAAAGTTTTTAACACCACTTTTTTAGGATTTAAATATTCTATGTACGGCCACTCGTTTTTTAGATGCCTTGAGAATTTTCTATTGCATTGTAAAAATGTTTTCCCTTTTTATCAGGTTTATATTTTATCCGATTCCTATTACAAAGAATTTTTAGTATTTTCATATCGCTTGCATGTGCAAATTTCGGTTTTGAGGCAGCACACAATTATATAAAATACAGGCTCATAACTTTGATTTGATTTTTAAAATCTCGTACCTATATCGAATAATGTGAAAAAGTAAAAAGATACTAAAACTTCCTAATAACTTCGAAAGAGATTTTAAAAAATTTGTTAGCACGCGCATGCCATTTTTAGAGGTATACTTTTACTATTAAGAAACACAATTTCATCGGAAAGATGTACAGAACCTCAATAGAAATTAAAAAAAATAATTAGACTTACGGATTGGGTTGAGATTGGGATTTTTTTAAAACCATGTTCATAAATTTTCTATGTCAAAAAAAAAACAAAAAGGTTACAAAAACTTCAAAATAGCTACAAAGTATATTGAGAAAAACTTTTTAACACCCGCTCGCCATTTTCAGATGTGCATAGTTTTATTACGAATAAATCAACTTTTGTCGCATATATTTCCTAGGAATCCAAAACAGAAACTTTTAAAAATAATTAAACTCACGACTTTGTCTGAGATTCTGAATTTTTATAAAAACACGTTGACACATTCTTCAATTTTCTAAATTCGTATTTATATGGAATAATTGAATAAATAAGAGGATTAGTATAACGCTTTCATAACAACGGAAGAGATTAAGAAACCATTTTTGGCATGCGCATAAGGGTGGGCTGAAATTCTTTTTTTTTTAATCCTGATTATGGCTAGCAGAAATCTTTTTCTACACATCGAAATGAGTCCCCATGATTTTTTCAGATTTTTAAAACGATATCTTCAGGTATAATTGTGAAAAGCAAATTAGTATACGTGATAAAAAGAAAAAAATTTAAAGTTTTAGAAGCAAAAAAAAATTGTGAACCTTTAATAGCAGCTTACTCCTCGTGGTGAGTTCTGGGTTACTTGAATGAAACTTTATCAAATAAATCACTTTTGGATCTTCATGTTCTGATTTTTCTACGTAATTGAGTGTGTATAGTTAAAGATTAAGTTGCTCAAAGTTCTATAGGCTTTGAGGTACATATTCTCATAGTGAAACTCGCGCTACGCGCTCGATTTTCGAGAGACATTTTCAAATGCATATTTATTTTCTGAATGACCTTACAATAAATAAAAAAGCTACAATCCTTTCTTCAGAAATTCTTTTTTATCTCGCATTGTTATGTTTAAAATAGGATTTTTTTATCGTATTATTTTGCATAGATAAAGCAAAATATCCTGCAAGTCTTCTTTTAGATTTTTTACGTATCTCGCGTCTTTTGGTGTGATATTGTAATTTACGATTTTTCCATATCAATTTCGATAAATAATTTAAAAACGATGAGTTCTGTCAGAAAATGATATGAAAGGAATACTGTAGGAGTTTTTGAACGCTGAAATTCCTCCAAAAACATTTCCCCATATTGTGCGTCGTTTACTGGCTCCAAATTTGAATTTCCGACCTTTTTCATAGTATTTTAGATGAATAGGACCAAAATGACAACTCCTATCAAAAAATTGTTTGAATAAATTTTATAGGAGTTTTTGAAAGCTGCAGTTCTTTTTAGAAAATTTTTTTTCTTGTCTCAAGCCGTTTTCTTCGAATTTTCGATTTTCTACATAGTACTTTTGATAAGTAAAACCAAAATGACAAGCCCTATTAAAAATGGTTAAAGATATTTTGTAGGAGTTTTTAAATGCTATGTGGTGTCCAGTTTGGGAAAATTCTAATACTTTCTCAATCATAAATGAAGAGAATGTAATAAATTATAACATTTTTTTTTCCTTTGGTGAGCAACTTTTGTCTATCTATTTTTTACATTCTCATCATTTTTACATTCTCATCATAATGAGAAGGTATTGTTTTCATGTAAAAACTGACTATCGCGGATTTCACCAAATCTTCACGTTTCGAGAA
>JAWWEA010047187.1:0-10245 GCA_035222095.1 Andricus quercuspetiolicola | reverse complement strand
GTATTTATAGGAAATTTCATTTGTTCAAGGGGTGTCGGCAATACCCCTGTTCACACTATCCGATTTCATTTTATGATAATATCTTTGTAAATCTTTCAAATCAAATGAAATTAACTTAATAAAATTAGCTCAATATTTGTGAACGTTCATGTGGGAATGTGCTCTTATGGACATTTCTGTTTCAGGAGATAATCGCGTTTGAAGTCAGGGCCGAAATGATGATTTTAGAGTTCGAATGTCGGATGATATGAATTCATTTATACTACATTCATGTTTCAGGAGCAATCGGAAATGCGTATGCTTCATCTTATAAAAAAAATCGAGAGCATAAAAGTGAAAACAGAATAAAAATACTTAGTGAGCAAGAATGGAACGAAAATTTTCTAAAGTAAAAACGGCACACAATTAATTTAGAGGAAAACTTGAACCCTGACCATAAATTGCGGCTTTGGATCAAAATTTTCAAAAAGATCAAAGAAAAAAATCAAAGAGTGCAAAATATTAGTTTATACGGAAATAAAATTTAGATAAATGATTGCGATTCTGATTAAAATTTTGTTGAGAGGTGCGTAAGAGAATGTGAACTTTTACCTGTATAGTGGGAAGTTCCATGGAAACTTACACAATAAATCATGAATTATCAAATTATTGCAGCCAATTTGATCCAGTAGTCCAACTTGATATGATTTGCAATGCAATGTGAAAACAGTGTCTTTGCGAACGTAAACTGCGACAGGGGGCTGTTTTTTGAAATGTTATTCTGAATTCTGAGATTTATTCACAGCTGAGAAATAACTACTAAAATAATAAAAAAAAGTGAATGATAGCGTTAATAATAGTCCAGGTGTTTGAAATACACCCTCTTCAACACATTTGTGTTCATAACTGAAATTTAAGACACCCTGATGAGTTTTCCAAGGTTTAGTCATTCTAAGAAGTAAATCTGGTAATCTAGGTGTTCAAAATACATCTCCCTCAAGGAAATTGTGTTCATAACTAAAATTCAAGACACCCTGACAGGTTTTCAAATCTATCGTCGTTCCAAGAAGTGAACCATGTAGTCTAGGTATTTAAAATTGATTTTTTAAAGGAAATTGTGTTCATAACTGAAATTTAAGACACCCTGATAAGTTTTCAAATTTCTCGTCATTCTAAGTAAACTTGATAGTACAGGTGTCCTGAACACAACCTCCTAGAGGAAGATGTATTTTGAATACCTAGATTACCAGGTTTACTTTTTGGAAGGACTAGATCTTCGAAAACCCATCAGGCTGTTCCAAGTTCCAGTTATGAATACAACTTTCTTGGGGATGATGAATTTTGAATACCTAGATTACCAGGTTTACTTTTTGGAAGGACTAGATTTTCGAAAAACCATCAGGCCGTTTCAAATTCTAGTTATGAACAAAACTTCCTTGGGGATGATGTATTTTGAATACCTAAATTACCAGGTTTACTTTTTTGAAGGACTAGATTTTCGAAAACCCATCAGACTGTTTCAAGTTCCAGTTATGAACAAAACTTCCTTGGGGATGATGTATTTTGAACACCTAGATTACCAGGTTTACTTCCTAGAATGACTAGATCTTTGAAAACCCATCACGGTATCTTAAATTTAAGTTATGAGCACAATTTCCTCGAGGAAGATGTATTTTGAATACCTGAAGTATCAAAGTTACTTCTTAGAACCACAAGACCTTCGAAAGACGATCAAACAATCTTATACTTCAATCCTGAACACAACTTTTTCAGGGAAGATGTATTTTGAACACCTGCACTACCTGGTTTACTTCTTAGAACGACGAGCCCTTGGAAAAATGGTCAGCCTCGATTATATTTCAGTTCTGAACACACCTTCCTCGAAAAAGATATATTACACATATCTAGACTTCAAGGTTTATTTCCTAGAATGACGCGACCTTAGTAAAACGGTCGCGGAATGTTGAATTTCTATTCTGAACAAAACGTCATCGGCAAAGATGTATTATGAACACCTGGTCTTATGGAATTACTCAAATTAAATTCACTTGAATTTCTGTTATGAGCGCATCTTATTCTAGAAAAATGCATTCTGATAGCCTTAACTATCCGAGTTTACTTCTTAGAACCACGAGAAATTTGAGAACCCATCAGGGTGACTTAAATTTGAGTTATGAACACAACTTTCGGAAGGAAGGTATTATATAAATATTCTCGATACACCTTCCTCGGTGAAGATGTATTTTGAATACCTGGATTACTAGCTTTACCTTTCAGACTGACTAGACCTTCGAAAAACAGTCAAAGAATTTGATTTTTCTATGCTGAACACAAATTTCTCGGGAAAGATGTATTTTGAACACCTGGACTACCAAATTTACTTTTCTGACCAACTAAACATTCGAAAAACAGTCGAAGAATCTGATATTCCTATGCGGAACAGAACTTCGTCGCGGAAAAACTGTTCTGAGCACCGGGACCACCAGGTTTTCTTTTTAAAATGATAAGACCTTGGAAAAACGATCCAGGAATCTTAAATTTCTATTCGGAATACGCTTTCCCCGGAGAAGACGTATATTCTGAATACTTGAACTACCAGGGTTAATTCTCAGAATGACGAGACCTTGGAAAAAAGTTTGAGGAATCTTAAATTTCTATTGTGAACATACTTTCAGTGGAGAAGATATATTTTGAACCCCCTGGACTACCAGGATTACTTTTCCGACTAACTAGACCTTTGAAAAACTATCAACGAATTTGATATTACTATGCTGAACACAGCTTCCTCGGGGAGTATCTATTTTGAACACCGGGACTGCTAACTCGAATATATACATCAAAAATTGCAAGAACTCAGCCCTCGATATTCAAACAGAAACTATTACGGCCGGCCTTACATGATGCAACTTACATGATGTTACTGAGTTGTTAGAATTTAATAACAAATGATGAAATAATTGAACTTATACAAAAAGAAAATTTCTACATTCCCTACAAAAGACTGCGAAGTTTGCAAAACACGCTACTGAAGACATTCTTCCTATTTTTATTCAAAATTTCTAATTTTTCTTGTAGCAAATAAGAAAAACTGCTGTGGTCGGATGAGTAAAATGAAAATAAATTCGCATTACCGGTGTTATATATAATTAAAAAAAAGGCTAAACAACCACCGCAGGGTCTCAATGGGAGCAACTGCCTTCTATGAAAATGATAACGGCTCTCAATTTCACCGCAGTAAATCTCGAGTCCTAATTAATATTTTCTAACCCTCTTTGGCTTATTCAGAAGGGCCTCAAATGCGTTCCATCACAACACTAAAAAATTTAATTGCGCTCAATTGCAAGTACTTGAGAACGCACAAGAAGGCCATTAGCATTTCACCGCACACATTTCGCATATATTACATGCCAATCGCCTTAATTTTACTTTTATTCTTTTCTTGTTAGGTTCAGGTATCGCTACCATACAGCACAGTGGGTTCAAGTACAGAATTACATATGGAAATTTTTGCTTTATTTGTTATATTTTTACTTCTGCTAATGGTTCCTATACTGTTGACAACCTTTCGATCTTTGTTTATATGTCTGACTATCTCCCAAGCGATCTTTCTATCAGTAGTGAATAAACTTCCAAGATACATGTGCTTATCAACTTGTACTATCTTCTCATCATCTAAGGCAATATTGCATGCTATGTTCTCACCATTTCCTCTAAACACTGTACTTTTTGTTTCATTCATGCATTTTAGGGCCTATATTCTTCATGCTAGTATTTAGTTTATTGAACATCCTCTGCAGGTCTTTGACTAGTTCTGTCGGAAAAACCTAATCCTAACATGCAACACCTTGACTAATATCAAACCAGTTACTCAGCTTAAAATTCTTCAATCTTCTCTGGCTTATTCCGGAAGACTTTGTATAATCTTTGTTTGTCTTAATTCTTTGGAATAAGTTGAAGACAATGAAAAAACATTACTTAGGATTCGAGGTATGTAAAGCATGTTAGAAAACACTTAAGGTCACGGAGAACTTCCCTGCTGCAGGACGAGACGGTATTAGCAACTTCTTCACCTAATATATAAAGTCGGAGATGCCCATTCCAAAGTCACTGATGTTGGGACACACTACACATCTACAGAAGAAGGGCGACTTGTCCAACTCTGAGAACAGCAGTCCGAAGATTGTTCGAACACGCTGTATAAGTGCTTTACAGGTATACTGATCGACAGGATTGTTCGAAGAATTGTCTGTGTGTGTGTAAAGAGATGTACGAACAACGTGGCTCGAAGAAAGGCGCATCAGGCTGTCAAAAGAACCCGCTGATTGCACATGCAAAGACACAGTGGTGCAGCAGGGCTTCCTGATGATGGCCTGTATTGACTACCGGAAAGCTTTTGATACAACCTCTCATAGACTTACCATATGTATTTTGGAGAGCTCAAAGGTTCATTCACACGTAGTGAAATGGATAGAGATTGATGCACCGTTAGAATAGTGGATTCACTATCACATCAGGAAATTATTACGTGACAACGAACACCGTTAATTTCCAGACACTTCTGGTACTATCACTCGTACTACGCAATTGTCCTGGGTACTTCTGCGGCGACAAAAATTGTCGTGACCATAGGCTCACTGACGTATTTTATATTGATGGTCTAAAGACCTATGCTTCTAGCTAATCCAACTTTAAAGTGCTTTCAATATCGTCGAGGGATACACAGGAGAGATTGGTACAGACTCTGAGTTGGAAGATTGTGTCAAGATAATTCTAAAGCGAGGGCGGATTATTGACATCTTTGGGGAGCCTACGTTTGTGGCTATAAGTGTTATTGGACGTCTTGACACTGAAGATACCTGTGTATACCTGTACTCGTCTCAGAATCACATTCTCACCCTGACATCAGTGAACAAGTCTCTCCGAGGCAGATACAAGCGTCTTCTTTCACAGATTTGGTCTTCCAATCTGTGGGCGCTGAACAAGGTATCTGCGAATGACATGCTTGCTGTCCCGGTTCTATTCCAATCGTTTGGAGTGGTGCCATGGTCGAAGCATGTGCTTGCGGTTGTCGATATCGCCACGCGCAAGATCATGCATATGCAAAAGGCAACGGAGCAATTCTTTACAAAGCCACGCAGGCTTCCGAGACTTTTGGCCTGAGTTTTAATATGAGAGGTGAGGAAAGTTATGTAGAAGATTCAGTCCTTGTCGAAAAAGCAAATTTTTACTTTCCTGAGATCATCAGGACTTAATTCAGGTATAGAGAGTTTCATTTTCGCGTTTCGTGACGGTGTTATCCGGAACCCTGCCCTGCCGAACGCTCCGAGGGTGACAGAGTCATCTGTCCAAAACGAGAAGTCCCAAATCTGAAACTACGATTTTCGGACATAAGTCTCTATTGCACACTCGAGGCCTGACATCGTTCTCGAGGACTTCAATAAGCGAATTATGTTTGTGATCGAATTTTTGGCTCCGGCGGACTACAACATTACTTCCAAAGAGAAGAAAAATGAGGAGAGGTATCAGGACCTTCAAAGGAAGCTGCAGCAACTATGTCCAAAATAAACGGGTAAAATGATGGTCCTTATTCTCGATGCTGCCGGAGGTGCGAAACTATCACTGGTTCGTAACCTCAAGGCCATACCCGCATGCCACAAATATGCCACGCCATTTCTGAAATGTATGCAGAAGACTGTCATCCTTGAGTCGCTCGATGTCCTTGAGACACACGAGGGTTTAATCCGTTTTCTAATTATTTATAAAACAAGTGAATATGTGTATTTCTTATTGTTTTGCTACTCCGAAAATGGCACATTTTCCTATTTGACACAGGCAAAAATCAGAAATATGTAGAATGCACATAGAAAGCATGTCTTTTTAACTTGCGATTCTGCTCCTCTAACAGAAGCTTTTATGTTCGCCCTTACTTAAGAAGCCTCAAAGACATTCTAAATTGAAAAAAATCATATATCATCTTCGTAAGACTCCCGAATATCCTCTGACTATGGACATATGCATCAAAAACTTCCAAAACACCCCTTTCTTTTTAAAAGGAAACTGTCAAGGCCGTCCTTACTTAAAAAAATTTTAATTCAAAGCAATCATGTAACTTTCCTTCGGAAAACTCCAAAATATACTCCTGCTCCGAATGTATACATTAAAGAAGAAACACACCCCTTGCTCCTCAAATGGAAACTGTTATGGTCTGTCTTACATACAAAAATCCCAAAAATTCAAAATTTAAATGAAGCATATAAATTGACTGCTGAAGGATCCGAACTACACTCTGATGTTGAATATACGTCGTAGGCCTTTCGAGGTTTTAGGCAGTCGGCCGACTCCCTAGGCATTCAGCCGACTGCCGGCGTTCAGAAGAATATAGGACGAAATCTTTAACTGGCATCAAAGTGCGTGGTTTAGTTTGGTACTCAGAAGAATATTCTGCCACTCTTTAAAACGCCTGACGCGTTTCAGGCAATCAGAAGAGACAAACTATTTATTTTTCTATTGCCGCTCATATACTTAATGAAATATTTCTTTTCAAAATAATATGTGTAGTAATTTTTTCATACGTTTGAAACGTCTTTTAGTTCAAGGTGATGTTTTATCGGTTTGCAAAGTAAACATTTTAATCCAATGAAATCTTCACCCGGCATTCAGATGAATACACTATCATCCTTCTAATCGTCTAAAGCCTTTCAGGCAATTCGAAGGAACCAACTATTTATTTTTATATGGATGTTCATCCAATTAATGAAATATTCGTTTAAAAATAATATGAATAATAACTTTGTCATAGATTTGAGTGTTCTTTTAATTTATTTTCATGTAAAAAGTAAATGCCTAAATTTATCATTTAATAGACTTTTACAACGTAAAAAAGACATGTTTACGATTCTCCTTGCACGATTGAAAATTTGAAATGAACTGAATGAAACCTTCAGAAAAAAGTGTATCTTTATATTTTTGGGGTGTGGCTAAATCCGAATCTGGCGTCCGTTTAGCTCCATCAGGGCACAGTTGGTTCGTAACTTCAAAAGAAACTTAAAAACACTAAAATAACACATTTCGCTGGTAAAATCTTCAGAAGAAGGGTGCTCTCTTGGTTTTGAGGTTGCTAAATCCGAATAAGGTGTTTGTTGTACTTCATTAGGACCGTTTGATGATTAACGATGATGCTATTAGAACTTGATTGAAATGATGTTCTCTTCGGCCATGCCTTCTATCTTGCATGACCGGCTTCAATTCATAAATGAATCCATTGGTGTCGTGATGATATATCAAAAAAAGATACTTTGTTTCTGATTCATGCCTACTGATAACAAATTTTTACTTTCCAGTACTAATAAAAGGTATATTGTACCGCTCTTTCGCGATCCTAAGTCTCTTGCAAGCTCGTTCAATTCTTCTTGCGCACAAATTATGGGAACTCCCCTAGTTTGATTTCATGGGACGCAATCTTCATTACGAGAGCTTATTTTTTCCATTCAGAACCACCGGTTTTCAGATCTTCTATTGAGGAAAATATACGTGCTATTTATTATTCTATGCTATCGTTGCTCGGGAACGAACTTCCGATCGTGCCATAATTATTTGCACCCATCATCAGTCTCAAACAATTTAGCGGTTTTTGTTACTGTTGCAACATCGACATAAGAAGTAATTTTTTCATCCTTCCTAGTAACCACTGCCAAGTTATTCATATAGAAATAAATAGAAATCATTTTCCGTTAGTGGTTTTTATCACAAAATAGGATTTGTGAGTTGCAGGAATTTACTATCTCGACTGATATCACAACCACTCAACATTATGTGGAAATAAGAACTCACAAATGAGTTTACGATCGCTCGAAATCTGGCATTAACTACAAATATAACAGCATATATCAAGGTTTTTATAAGAAGAACCCTGCCTGTTAGGAATCTTGGACCATTCGCTTGTGAGTGCCATCCGGGGGGTCATAACCCTCATGCAGAGCACCTCTGCTGCCTTCATTAACTCAACAGCCTAAAGAGCGAATCATTCTACATATCCATTTTTGGGACATTGATCACCGTGTTAAGCTTCTGTCGAGATAACAGGATTTTATTGAAACGGTTGGACCTTTAGGTGCCCTAGTAAAGTTAAGCCACAATCAATACAAAGATCTTCATATTCTTCTGTTTTCATATGATATTTGTTCAAAAGCAAATGGCAGAAGCCATTGGAAAAGAAAGTAAAAATTGAGGTAAGGAAGAGATGCCGAGTTAAGATTCAGCGTCCATATAAACACGAGAGCTCCCTTTTTTGCAAAGATTCTAGTCACCATGTTTTAAGCTTCGTCACAAAAATTGGTTACTCCAGTGCACCTAAGTTCTTTTTTCAAGTTAAAGGCGAACGGATATCTGATGGATTATAACAAGCGCTTGATTAGGATTCACTGTCCTTAAAACAAGAGAGGACCAATTTTCTCAAGGGTTTAGTTAACACGGCTTGAACTTCAACACCAAAATGGGTTATTTCAGTATCTTAAGAATATTTTTAGGTTAAAAATGAAGAGTGACCTGACGGTGGTAAGCAGACGCCAGCTTCGGAATTAGCAACCTCAAAAATATGAAGATATTTGTTTTTTTAAGGTTTCATTCACGGAGTCAATGTTTAGCTATTTGTTCTTTAGGCTTGGGATACACTGAAACCTGATGGGGTTAAGTGGACCCCTTATTCGCTTTCGTTCGCTTAAACTGCTCACTTCAAGATTGATGTTAGACTGATATTATTTATAAATCATGAAGAATTTCAGAATTAGAATAGTATAAATGAATCAACATTATATGGAATGACCAGGACTTTCACTGTTAAATCGAAAAACGTAATGGCAAATAATAATGAAACAACAACAATAATAATAAAATATGAAGTGTGGAAGATATAATAACAAATATTAGTGCATATTATTATATGTACAAAATAATGATTATAGTCATAATTAATTCTAATTATTATAATTACTATCAATAAATAATAATTTGTTATTTAGCCATTTAATCAAGAAGCCCAAAAATCTCCAATACCTTCACAACCCGAGCATATATCAGTGCACCGAATGAAGGCTTGGATCAGTACTGCACATGCGTTAAGAGGAGTATATCATTGGTAAAGCGAAGAGAACAATTATCTATTCCTTTGAATCGCTAATCTCCGCCAATGAAAATTCCCTACTTCACGCAAGCAACGTAGTGCATCGGGCCATCATTGGGATCACCGGCAGATACATGCTTCTCTAACGAAACTTACATAGCCGGCCTTTCTTAAAAAACCCTAAAAAATAAAAAAAAAATCATGTAGCATGTATTCGCAAAACTCACACTATACTCCCATCCTAAATGTACATACAAAAACCCAAAAGTCACCTACCGCACCTCTAATAGATACTGTTATGTTTTGCGCCACTTACAAAACACCACGAAAAATTCCAAATTGAAAGAAATCATATGCCTTCGTAAGACTACCAAATATATCCTCACCACGAATGTATACGACAAAAACACCAAAAAATGAACCATTGCTTCTCAAACAGATACAGTTATGGCCGCCCTTTCTTTAAAAACTTGCAAAATTTGGAAATTAAACAATATCGGACGTGTCTTGATAATATTTCAAGATATATTCTTACTCCGTATATATACATCAAGGATCTCAAAAACTTAACCCTCCCTCTAATAGTTTCAGTTTGATGAGCATAGTGTGAGATTTTGAGGTTTCTGATGTAGGATTTCAGGGTAGGATTATAGTTCAAAGTCTGTCGAAGATAAGTTCTGTGACTGCAGAATATTAAACTAAAAACATAATTTATGTTTTGGTTTTATTACTACTGGCAGGGCCTGACATTTTCAGATAGGTTGGGATCGAACAATTGACATCTGCTAAGGAATACAATTTTGCAACTGATCAAACTTTTTATTTTATAACAAAAGATTTTTAAGTTAAAAATGTGGAACATGTCGGTCTCAATAATCACATGTATTAAAAAAAACTTATTAATACATGAATAATGAATACAAGGAAGTGAAATAATATAAAGATTCTGTAAAATTTAAAGCGGATTAGCGATGTCCCTCGGAGGCCTTGGCAGACTTTTGGCTTCCCTGCTAGTTATAAATCTATCAGGTTTTTTCCAAAACAAATGATCTTGTCTCAAGGCTTCAATTTTTGTCTCTAAGTCGAAAATGTTCATCTTAAGACATCAAAAACAGTCTGGTTCCATCCTACGAGCTGGACATACAGAA
>JAWWEA010047118.1:0-23012 GCA_035222095.1 Andricus quercuspetiolicola | reverse complement strand
TTGATGAATATCCCATTTTTTCCAGAAATCGTAATTGGTAATATCATTCCCACAAGAGTAGAAATAACAGCGATTTCTTTTCAACTAAAAGCGCCTAAAATGTGCATTTGTTTATAAAGTGAACAAAAATAAAAGAAAACAAAAAACAAATAAATAAGGCAAAAACATAAAATGATTTCTCGCTGCTTATAATTGTCTGTGATGTAAATTTATTTATGTAATTTGCTTATATGATTTGTTTATAGAATTAATTAATAGCAACCAGTCTTATGGCCACGTATCATCTAAACGATGAAAGCAAGCAATTTCAGAGCAGAAATACACTTTAAAGGCGAATAACTCCTAATGTCGATTATTTGTATGTGCAATTTGTTTATAATAATTAAATTTACAATTTAACCATTTTTGTCCTTTATACTTCTATGCATTAAATCAAAGTGACGGAAAGTGGAAGAAAATTTTTTTCTAGGACATAAAGATGTGAAATTCCAAAATTCAACGTTTTTACATTCTCATGATGAGAAGGTATTAATTTTATGTAAAACCTGATTTTCGCGGATTTCTTCAAATCGTCACGTTTCGAGACCCCCCGAATTCGAAAGAAATGGTTTTACGATGGCGTCTATCTGTTGTCATTGTTGCCTTCGCCGTCCAGTGTTTCTGAATGGGTTCAAAGTTCAATGAAATCTACGACAAAAACAGAAAACGTAGTTATGTTCGTTATCGCATTCTCAACAAAAATTCGTTTTGACCAAAATCGTATCTGATTTTTTTCTCGAGATATTAATATATGTAAATTTTTGAGATTTCAAAATTATAAAATTCAGAAAAAATTTGAGTCAATTTTTTTATTTTTGTATTATATTTCTAATTTATTAAAAAATATTTGTATAGGAATTTAGGAACAATGAATCATTCTTTAAATTCGATAAAAATGATTAAATATTAATAAACCTTTATTTTTGAAATTGAGAAAAACCTTTATTTATATATTTCGCCCAGAGCTGGTGCAATTTTTCAGATTAGCACCCGCTCCCGGCGAAATCCTGCGGTTGTCCTTATGACAAACTTTTAACTATATGTATTCCCATCTCTCCGTTTTGAGACGTGGCAATAAATGTGATTTACCGCGGTTCTACTGGGAGCCGGTGTCATTTTTATATGACAGCTGCTCCTAGTGGGACCCTGCGGTGGTTGTTTAACCTTTTTTTAAAATTATATATATAAGTCCGTGGTTATGATAAAAAACCAGCTTCATCCGAGAACACGGTAGAAAAAAAATATAGTAATTCAGAGTAGCAAACAACCACGCATAAATTTTTAACCGATATTGAGTTGAGTACAATTATAATTCTAATAATAGGTATGATTGTACGGCAAATATCTTCTGATATGCGCCGCCTTAATTCGAATTATAAATTTAATTCTCTTTAAGATGAAAAAGGGTACATGGCAGCAATGTGATGTCATGACGATTTTGAATTTTGATGAAAATCATATTTCATCTGGATAAAAAGCTAATATCTGATTCTACACAAACTTTTTATAAACCTATTCTCTCATCTATTTCTAAATAAATTCAGAAAAATATTTGTTTTAAATTAAAGAAACTATTTCTTTAACATAGTTTTTTTCAACCAACGAAAAATAAAGAAATGATAAAAATTTAAATTTCAAGCGAAGCAGAATCATTTCCATTTGAATATAAAACCATTTTCTGGAGCTAAAGAAATTCCTTCAAATCAAGAGAAATTTCCTTGACTGCTGTATTTTCATTTGACGAGGTACATCCATCTTACATAAAAAAGGTGCTTAATAGAAATTAGTTGTTTAATTTTGATTTTCCGATGATTTTCAATGTTTTTCGGATACCAATATACAAAATTAACGCGTCGGGCTAAATCAACACCGAGTCTGTCATCATGCCTGCAGGAAATGACAGATATACATACATACAGACAGACACACTTGTAAAAATCGTTTTACGTAAGGATTTCGTGAAAACCAACAAAGTACAATTGTACATAAAACTATTACCTTCTCATTATAGGATGCGAATGTAAACAACTTTTGTTTGACAACGTATTAAGTATTGTTGGATCGAGAATTTCGTTGGCCACGATAATAAAAATGAAAAAAATGTGTCCTCTTCTTTCTTCAAACATTATAGTCAAATATGGACTTAGTCCTAAGAGGGTGTTATCTTAGCACCACGATTTTTTGCTTGACAGGTTTCCCATCACTTTTTTTTGATAATAATTGATAAACAAAGCATACCGCTTCAAAGTCAAAACCAACATTTTGTAGCCAACTAAATTCTCGATACAACAATACCTAATACGTCTTCAAACAATTTTTTTTTTCAATTGAAAAGTGACTTAAAAAAAAGTGTCGGCTTATTGCGTACAATAATGCTAATAAAGCATAAAATGCGTAATAAGGCGTCATACGTTTTGAGTTGAAAGTTTAACCGTCTTCTAAAAGCTTTTTGTTTTGCTTGAAAAATAAACTATTTGGATCAACTATTTTGTTGAAAAATATGAATATTTTAGGAGAAATCCAACTGTGTTGTTGACGTTCTCTTTTTCAATCGAAAACTCAACTATTTTGTTGAAAATTCATCTTTCTAAGCTTAAAATTAACTTTTATATTAACAATTCAACTGTCTTAAAAAAATATCGGTTTTTTGGCTTGAAGATTTATCTATTTTGTTCAAAATTCAACTTTTTCATTGATAAATCATCCCTTTTTCTTAGAAGTTGAACTGATTAGTTGTTAACGCAAATGTTTAGTTAAAAATTATTTTTCTAAATTGAAAATTCATCTTTTTTGATAGAAAATCTTTTTTGATAGAAAATCTTTTTTGTTTGTTTATGGATAACTTATTTAGCAGTTCAGCACTATCAGCGAGAATAAATACCGCATTCGCAACGGCGACAAGGAATTTTTACACGAAGGCCAAAGTAAAACGAACATTTATTTTTTAGTCTCTGAAGAATTAAATATAATGTCGATCTGACTCACACATGGTACAAGTCAGAAGATAAGATATTTAGAAAGCAATAATTACGTGAGAATCATTTGCGAATATAAAAGAATATTTTAAAATATAAATATATATAAATTAAATAATAATTGAAATAATAATTAAATATATATATATATAAATATGAATAAATATTAAATAAAATATCTGGAAAATGTTTAATATACATTTTCTACATATTTTGATTGAATATGGATTAAACGATGAAATTTATTATATTTTTTGTGGACTAAAACATTTCGAATTGATAAAAAAAATTGCTTGTACTGAATCTTGTTTCATTGTCATATTAATGACATGCAAATTAAGTTATTTCACACAAAAAGCCTTACTTTTTCCTCAAATGGCGCCATACGTAGAAAACCAAACAATGATATGGAAAAAAATTTTGAAACAGAGATTTGTAAGATAAATTGTTTTGAATTATTATTATAATTATTATGTTACCATTTTTAAGATTATAAGCATCTAATCTAAAATAAAGAGTAGAATAACTAACAGAATATATTCTAAACTTGTATATTTTTTTAAAAGTTAGATTCACATTTATTATTAACGATTTTTATGTATAAATTTTACTCGTCATATATCTACAAACTGAAAATTTCAAAAGACGGCCAAATAGTACATTTTCCAATAAGATATATTTATAAAAAATTAAGATATAAATATTTTCAGTCTAAAAATATGTAAAATCAGATCCAGGCGTCCTATCATAGTTTAAATATTACTCAATTACAGTCTATTCTGACGAATTGCGCAGCAGAAGTAAAATGGGTATAACAATTTTTCGTCATGCTTTGAAAAATAAACTAAGGTAAAGACACGAGTTAGTGGAATGCGACTAGTTAGTGACACCCTGAAAGAATTTCTTCATTTATTGAAAATTTTTATTGAAATCAAAATATAAATGAAGGCTTAGTAGAAAGTACGATGCTTCAATATTCAATTGCATATAAATATGTCCGGAGAATAATGTTGAAAGCAGTGCATAAACAAATATTCAAAAACCGATGCTGCCCGCAAGACGCGCGCCTCTCGTTGTTATACTTTTGTAAAGAGGTAGATCGTTCAGCAAGCACAAGCGAATCAGTGCATTGTCGTTTTTTTAGAAACAAATATCGTACAAAATAAGCAGTGAAATTTCAGTCAGTGGATTTCTGTGTCGGTTTGTGCAAAGGTTTGTATAGTGATTCATTAGGAGCAACAATATCAACCGGTCCGAGAATTCGTAAAGGGACAGATTAGTGACAGGATCAAGAAAAATGTATTTTAAGTAGAATCAGTCGTGTTTGGAGTGAAAAAAATGTTATTGCCGTTGACTTCAATGTTTTTTATAACTTGTTTCTAATTTTGATGATCATTGTAATCGCAAAAATCATTGAAAAGCATTTTGTTAGTTTCACGCGTCAGTGAATCGCCTGGTGGTCAGGATGGCCGGGAGCAACGCCACACACATATATCAAATGTAATTCGTAAAACAATCATTCTTTATCACCGATTTTATAATTACAGATGCTGTGTACCCCAGTTCGTTAGAAAAGGCATTTTTAGTGATGCTCTAGTAACAACTCGTCTGCTAGAATTTGAGCACATGAATTTTCATTTTAGTCGAACAAACATTCTCTAACTCATATTTTCATGAAATTATACAATATTCCTATTCGAATACTATCAAAAAACAGTTATTGTACGTTTTCTAGTCATTTGCTTCATCAGAAACAAACATCAACCGTTTAAAGCTCTATCACGTGTTTTTGTCACAAAAAGGTTTCAAACGCCTTCTTGACCTGTAAGTGACAGGAGAAAAACACTGTCATTGAAAGGCGCACAGGTATCACTAACCCATCTACTCGCAAGGATAAAAAAAAGTCAATAATCAAGAATCAGCAATGCGGACATTGCTGCCATCATGTTTTTGTATTAAAAAACAACTGCTTCACTTATGCATACAAAAAAAACTCGTGATTGAACCGTATACAACAGTGAAAAGCTAAATCTTGTACTCTTGAAAACTAACAGTGTCACTAACTGGTGTCTTTAGCTTATTTTCCTAAAAAGTCATTTAATTTTGTTGAAAATTAAATTTTTAGGTGGAAAATTGACCTTTTCCATTTTTAGAAAAATATTAAAATCTTTTTTGGTTGAAGTATTAACTATTATATTTCTTGTTGAGAATTCATCTTTATTGATTGAAAATTTAACTGCGTGGTTGAAATTTGAACAATTTTTCAAAAATTCATTTTGCTTTCGTTAAAAATCTATCATTTAAGTTGAAAATTTGTAATCTCAAGTTGCCAGTTGAACTGTTTTGTAGAAAATTTTATCTTTTGTCTTGAAAATTCAACAGTTTCTTCAAAATCTTTTTTTTTTAGTTGAAAATTGACCTGTTTGTTAAAAAATTATATTTTTGGGTTGCAAAATTTAACTGCTTTGTAGATTTTTTGAAAGTTGATGTATTTTGTTTAAAATTCATCCTTTTGGTAGAACATCAATTTAAATATTTGGTGAGAAATTGATTTTTTAAAATTGAAAATTGAACTACTTGGTTGAACTACTTTGTTAATTTTTTTTCAGATTCACCTATGGTTGAAAATTTACCTTTTTTGTTGAAGATTCGTTAGTTTGATTGAAAATTAATTTCTTTATATGACAATTAACCTATTCCATTTTTGGTTAGAAATTTATACTTTGTATGTTGAAAATTCAAATATTTGACAGAAAATTCATATATTATGATGAAAATTCTTCTTTTGGGTTCAAAAATTAGTTTTGTTTGTTGAGAATTCATCTCTTTGGTTAAGAATTCAACTATTTGGTTGAAAATTCGTCTTTTTTGTTGATAAGTTATATTTTTAAATAAATTCGACTGATTTTTATTTAAAATTAAAATCTTGCCTGGTTAGAAATATCAACTATTATATTTTTCGTAAGGAAATAATGTTTTTGAAGTGAATTAGCAGTGAAGTGAAGAAGTATCTGTTTGAGAATTCAACTTCTTCTTAACAAATCAATTTCGTTGTTGAATATTCATTATTTCAGCTAGAACATCAACCATTTGGTTCAAATTTTATTTTTCTCTTGACTGGAAAATCTTTCTTGATTGAACATTAAACTGTTTTATTGAAGAAACGTCTTTTTGGTTTGAAAATTCATCTCTTTTAGTTGAAATGTCATCTTTTTTGGTTCAAAATTTTATTACTCAGTTAAAAATTTATATATTTTGTTAAAAATTTAACTTCTTTCTAACATATGTCTTTTTCGATAGAAAGTTCTTTTTTCTGGTTGATGATTCATTGTTTGTTCATCGAAAATTCAACTATTTGTTCAGAAATTCAGGTCTTGTGTTAAAACTTCTTCACTTTTGCTTAATGCCTTCGGCATATTGGGCTATAACCATCTTAAGCCTGAGAAATTAATTTTACAATAATAATCTCGCCAAGTTTCAATTCTTCCTCTTTTATTAGATTTCTAACAAAGCTATTATTTCATCAATTAAAAAATTTATATATCTTCTAGAATTGCCTGTCAGACTTTGGTTGACACGCTTTTTCTGTGTATTAGTAGAAGAATAGAGACCAAAGTCTGTTAGGCACCTTTTTCGATTTCGACAGTTTGTTCTGGCTGACAAGAGTTTTTATAGTTTTTACTATGTAGGCTACACACAAACATTGGAATATTTCGTAATTCTGATTAGTTTTACAGGTATATATAGCGGTCGAAATGATCTAGATTTATCAGTTATCTTTGACGAAATCTGACAAGAAACATGAAAATCCTTCTTGGAACTCTGCATCTTGCCTTCGTGGCTTTCATCAATTTTGCTGGTAAGTTTGACCACTATGATACAAATCTTGGAAGGGGTTGGAGAGTGATGGTGTGAAAGGAGGGGAATAATAGTGAATGAGGGGAGTGGTGGAGAAGGATAGTGGGGAAGGAAGGAACAGGATGGGATGGTGGGAACGTTGGAAATGGGATGTTAGAGAGGGGTGGGAAGGGGTTGGAGTGTTATGATAAGAAAGAATGTGGATAATAGAAAATGCGAGGAGTGGCGTAGAAGGATCGTGGGAAGGGATGGGACAGGAGGGGATTGAGGGAAAGCAGTGAATGGATGGAAGGAGATGGAAGATTGGAAAGGGCAGTGAAGAGGTTGAAGGGGTATGATGGGGAAACAAGGGAAGTGTTGAGAATGGTGATGGGAATGTGTGGAAAAGTAGGGGATGGTGAGAAAGCTGTTACGTTCTATACTTTGAAAAAAATGTTAAAGGAAAGAAATGCTTCGTGTGATTTTAAAAGTAGAAGTTATATTACCAGTTGTTTGTTATGAAAAAAATATTTTTATGGAATAAGCTTTCAGACTTATGCAAAGCAATTATTTCATCAATAGTTTTTGTTAATGAAATTTTTTCTTAAAGTCGCTTCTCCCGAATTTTTTTATAAATAGTTGAATTTTGATAAATCGAGGCTTAGCTTTTCCTGGAACACATTTTCTACAGTTCTGCTGTTTTATTTTAGAAATAAGTGAAAAATATTAAATTGAATTGTTAAAATAAATGTGTTCCGTAAGTTTAGAAAGTTTTTTAGTAGACATAATGTATTTTATTTGCAATTACATCATCAGTATTATTATCTAGATTCACGTAATCATAGAGAAACTATTTTTTCAGATATTCAATTTCTTGCAAACCCACCTTGAGTAATTTAAATCCAGAAGGTTTTCAAGCCTTATCTTTTACAGTTTATAGTTTTACAGCTTCCTTTCTCAATTTTGAATAAACTACAACATTTTTCATAGTGTCGGTCGAGAGTGAGTCTCTCCGTCGTACTTCTTTCCTAGGAGGAGTGTGAAGGGGAGAGGAGGGTCTGGGTTGGTGGGAAACAGTGCGAAAGGAGGGAAAGGAGGAAGGCGGTGATAGGAAAGGAAGAGAGTGTGTAAAAAGTATGGTGAAAATGTTAGGGAAATAAGGAGAAGTGGAGTGGAGAAGAGGGCAGGGATGGTAAAGTAATGTAGACTCTACATTACTTTACCATCCCTACTGCCATACCTAAGAGGTGGCAAGCAAATGTTGATAGAGGGAGCCGCGAGGAAAGGAGGGGAAATGATAGAAAGAGAGTGGAGGGAAGGGAAAGAGTAGTACTGTGGGAAAGGAATAAAATGGAGTGAAACGGAAGCCTAGAAAAAGGCTTTATTTCTCGCGCAATATTTACTCCGCAAATGCTCGGAGGTGACTGTTCGAGCATGCATTATTGGTTCCTGGCATCCCCCACCACCCATCCTGACGTTGAAAAATTCCAACTATTGCTCCGCCTGGGCTATAGATTATAGAAATTCAGTCCCACTACTTACGAAACAGACCCTGTATATTGTATATGAAATAGAATACGTTCTAAACTAAAAATAATCAAATGAGGGAGGGAAGAGTCGGCTATGGTTGCGCAAAGTGGTGCGTAATGTGGAAATTTGTTCCAAAATAGTTTAAAGCCGTCAATTTTTAATAGATTTTAAAATTTTTCATTTAAAACTCTTAACCAAATTATTTTTATGGTACTTTATTCTAGTACTTTAATAAACAAAAAACAAGAAATTTCAATTGAAAAGTGTAATAATACTTATTCACACGAAAAAGTTTTCAATTGCTAAAAAATACGAATTTTCAATAAAAGAGTTGAATTATCAACCAAAAATGATGTTTCAATCAATAAAGAAAAAAAAAGTCTGAACTAAAATGTTGAGTTTTAAGGCCATAAAGCCGAATTTTGGAAAAAAGTTGAATTGTCAACCCAAAATATGCATTTTCTAACAAAGAATTGAATTTCTGACTGAAAAATATAATTTTTCTAACAAAATTGGTACCATTTTCAACCAAAGAAATGACTTTTAAGTAAAATTATGCATCTTCAATGAAAAAAGATAACCAAATAGTTAAATTTTCAACACAGAAGATGAATTTTCTACCAAAAAAGAGACTAATTTTCAACAAAATAGATGAATTTTAAGCTAAACAAGTTAATTTTTAACAAAGAATAGAATAGTTTAATTTTAAGTTAGAGAAATAGGGTGTTAACCGAATAGAATATATTTTCAACAAAATAGTTAAATTTTCAATCAAACAGATGAATTTTCAACCCAAAAGATTAAGTGTCAATCGAAGGAGATCAAATTTCGGCAAAAAGTGAATGGTTACGTTTTTATCTAAAAAAAATTAATGTCCAATAAAACCAACTGGTTTTCAACAGAAAAAAGATTTTTTCACCACGAAAGAATAATTTTTAATAAAATAGATTAATTTTCATGTAAAAAATAAGTAAATTTTCAACAGAAAATAGAACTGTTTAATTTTAAGTTAAAGAAATAATTTGTGAACCAAATAAAATAAATATTCAACGAAATCGTTAAATTTTCAACCAAAAAGATTAATTTTTTACCGAAAAGAATAACTTAAAAAAAAATACATGAATTTTCAATCAAATGTTTTAATTTTTAATGGAGTTTTCAAGCTAATATTTGAATTTTCAACCAAAAAGGTTAATTTTCTCTCAAAAAGACGAATTTTCAACAAAAAAGATTAATTTTTTACAATCTAATTAACTTTTTAAAAATATAGTAGAATTTTTAACTAAAATCATGAATCTTGAACCAACAAATTAAAGTTTTAACAAAAAAGTTCAACCAAGTAGTTGAATTTGTAATACAAAATATTAATTCTTAAACAAAAATATAATAGTTGATATTTACACCAGAAAAATTTAATTTCAAATGAGAAAATGTCGAATTTAACTAGAAAAGATGATTTATCAGAGAGAATCTTTTCAACTGAAAATAAATAATTTTTCAATCCAGAGACTTTTTAACAAATTATTCGAATTTTGAACCTAAAAATGATTTTTCAATTAAGTTGTCGAGTTCTTGAATAAAAGATTAAACTACAGCCAAAATCAGTTGCATTTTGAACCAACGAGAGTTGAATTTCGAAGACGAGAAAACGAATTTTTTAGAAGAAAGTTCAATTTTCAATCCAAAAGATGAATCTACAACAAAACAGTTAACTTTCCGACCGAAAAGGGTGACTTTTTAACATAATAGTTAAATTTCTAACAAAATGATTACATTTTCAAACAAAAATTTTGCAGCTTTCAACTAATATGATGAGTTATGAAAGAAAAAAAGGATTTTTTAACAAAGAAGTTCAACCAAGTAGTTGAATTTTCAATCAAAAAAGATTAATTCTTAACAAAAAATATAATAGTTGATATTTCAAACAAAAAAAGATTTCATTTATAAGTGTCAAAAACACTCGGACTTAACCAGAAAAGATGAACTCTCAACAAAAATAGTACACTATTTACCCGATTGGTCCAAAAATTTAAAAAGATGTTATTTAGATGAAAGAGTAGTGTCAATTTGTATTAAATTTTGTTTAATCGATTATTTCTCAAGATTTTGTGCTCTTCATGGAAAACTTTAGTTTTTTAATATTTGAGTAGACCCACTGGAACCTACTCTATTGAATCATTTGTTAATTTAGAATTAAGAAAAAAGGCGATTAACTCTTTATTTAATGAATTAGAAAAATTATAGAAAACTTACAAAAATATTACAAGGAAAAAAATTATGCAAACTTGGCGAGGCTTTTTCTCTTATTTAGTTATAATTATATCGACAAGTTTTGTAAATTTTTTTCTTTCAGTATAATCTTTTAAAGCTTCTCAAATATGTAAGAGCGCACATTACACATTATTAGGAAGGTTAAGCGAGAGGCTAAGTTGACATAAGATATATTGTCTTCTCATTGTTATAACAAGAATACGAAAACAATATTTTTTATCTTACCTGAGTCACTTCCATAATAATCCCCTTAATGTGTGCTCCAGCATATTTCAGAAGCTTTAAAAGAATATAATGAAACGAAGATGATAAAAGTTAATTGTTGTTATACAAAAGAGAAAATTCCGCCAACTTATAATTTTTTTTTTATTTTCAATAAATTTTTTTGATAGATTGAGAAATATGAATCAAAATTTCTACTAGATATAAAATATATTTCGAAACTGTTCTCATGACATTTTTTAATTAGACCAAAATTAAAAAATGAACACAAATTGAAAATGTTGTCGATTAATTGATCAAAGTACATTTGTGTTAGAACTTCAGCTTAAACGAACTGATTCAAAGCCTACGGCTTAAGGTCATGTGACGAGTGGGTCACGTGACCAGGTTCCTAGCTTACCGACACTTTTTTTATTTCCTAACTTATTTTCATACGAAGCGCCACATCGAGCTGAAAATTTGGGATACTAAACAGAAAGCACTAAGAACGGTGGGTCTGGTTCTATATTTTTATTATTATGAAAAAAGCTTTTTTTGTGAATGATTTTTTTTTTTGCTTTTTTAACAATTATTAAAATTTCTGACCAGACACACCTTTCCTAGTGCTCCTTATATTGTATCCCAAAGTTTCAATTCAATGTCACGATTCAGGTAAAAATAAGTTATGAAATGATAAAAGGGTCGGTAAGGTAGTAATCTTGTCACGTGACACAGTCGTCACATGGCCTTAATGTCTCTATTTTGTATATTAAAAGAAAATTGTGTTATTTTATAACCATTATATTGAAAAACATACCTACTTCTTATATGCTGTTTAATTTTGTCTACATCGTTTTATTTTTCAAAGGAAATTGACTCATTAACCCAATTATCGAGCACGATTGTCGCAATGAGAATGTAATCCTCAAAGCCGCAGATGCATTGAGAACCTTCTTTTAAAAAAATGAAAAAACAATGTCAGTTCTAATTTATGACTGTAATTCCTCAGAAGTTTAAATCACTGTTTTCGATTTCAGTTACAATATGTATGATATTTGAAGACGGATAGTATCAGACCACTAACCGAGTGAACTATAAGAAATAAACCTTGACTTTAAAAGGTGATAGAGCCATTCAGAATAATCATTAAAACATTTTTTTCAAATATTTAAAATCTAATTAAATTCTGCGTTAAATGAGTCCTATCTAAAGTAATTTGGGTTTATAAATACCGAATTATCATTTGAGAAAAACAAAAATAAACTTCCGATTTTCAAGGAATTTTGTGCTTCAACTTTAACCCTTAGCAGGAGCTTAGGAAATAAATGTATCAATTTCATATTATTGAACAGTGATATTTATAAGTTTGATTCTCATCCAAACCATTAAACATTGAAAAGCCTTTACGCATTCATGAAATAATAATTTTTATGTGCGAACATGCTAAATTTAAAATACGTTATTGCATCGTCCGATGTGGTCAATTCAATGTATTTCAAATTTAGCATGGTCACACATACAAATTATTATATTATAAACCCTTGACAGATTTTTAAATCTTTACTTGCTCAAATGAAAGGTAAAATTCTAAAAATTACTTTTGTAAAATATCAAGTTAATAAATTCATTTTTCTAGCTCTTATCAAGGGGTAAATTTGAAGCACAAAATTCCTTAAAAACCAGGGTTCATTCAAGGTAGATCTTAATAAGTTTGCTATCGGTTATTTCTAGATGTTTGCATCTATACTATGAATGGCTCTATCACTGTTCAAAATCGAAGCTAATCTTCAGTAGGTCATTTGGTTAGTGGTCTGATACTATCCGTCGTTAGTGAATACATTGATAGAAATAAATAAAATATTATTGCATGTAGAAATGTAAGATTTCATCACACTGAGATCGTCAAATCCTCAAAATCGATACTATATCATAAAAGTAAGAAGAGTTTTAAATTTTAAGTTTTAAAAGGCATTGAAAAAAGTAATATGTACACTTAGAAATACAACGCCTTTCCCATTTGTCGCTTTCTTTATACAATCAACGATTTTCGATAAAAATAAAAAAAAGTAAATAAAAAAATGTATTGAATTTTGAAATCGGCCTGTGTAAAAAATATTATTCATGTAAAAAAGACCTAATAAAATATAGTAACCATTATATCTATAAAATTTGTATATACCGCTTTTGTCAATAGTGTGAGAACTCAGATAGAATGAAGGAAGCCCTGATTTTTGCAACTGTGTGACTATGATTTCAAGTTGTTAATCATTCCTATCAGGAAAAAATTGAGGAACAAATGGAGACATCGAACTTGTTTTTTTTCTTCTTTCAAAATCCTTTAAAAAACCAACAATGTTTGCTTTACCCTTGTTTTTCAATGAACAGAGGGATTTTTGTGGTACGATTAGACACAACCTTTACAAATGATTTTCAACTTGATTAATCTGTGATCTTGCTTGTCGTCTGTTTACAGAATCGAGTGAACCGAATTCGAACCCGAATGGGGACCCGACCTGGAACCCGAATGGGTACGCGAATCAGAACCCGAACTTATTACGTGAAAATCAACAAGAACCTTACAATAATGATCCAGTAAATCCTCAAAATCATGGAAATAGTCATGCTTCAAGTAGTCACAATAGGTATAGTAATCGAAGGAATGCCCCGTCCGCCTAGTTAAAAAAAAACAAGAAAGGAGGTGGTGCAGAAAAAATCATTTAAAAAAAATGATTACAAAATTACAATAATTGCTTCACCTCTTCTCATTCAAAGGAATAGATCCTTGATGTTTTTTTTCAACTGCCTTAATACCCTGTGCAATATATATTTAAGTCGTAAAAGTCGGTTAAGTCAATTTAAAATAAATTTAGTTCTTAGAATTTTCGATATTTGTTCATAAGTTTGGTAAACAAAATTTCACCCTTGAATAACTTTTAACTGGGCGATCCACGACTCGTCCTCATACCTATTTCAGAACGGGATCGTACGTGCAGACCGACCCTGACGCACCCCCCATGGTCACGGTAGGCAGTCCCACAACACCAGCGCACTTTTACACATCTAGTATGTGCCGTAGTAAAGAAAATCTACATCCAGAAAGTAATTCATGCTATAAATTAGTTATAATCTTGTTTTGAAGAAACCACCTTATTCTTCTTTAAACACCTTAATCCGAAATATAAACAGAAACCCACAGTTGTTAGGAACACTTGTAGCAGGCAAGCAGGCCCATGCGATAGTGTAAGTTATAAAATTTTATGCAAAGTAGTTTTTAACACAAAAAAATGTCATTATAGAGTGTTAAAATTAAAAATTGCTAGACTTAAGTCTGGCAGAAACAAAATTTTGATCGCATTGGACAATCGGAAATTCGTTTAGAAAACAGGTAGTTGGATTCAACAATACCAAGTGTTGAAGGCCAGCCGAATCGACATCCTGAGAAGCTATTATTGTTATCCTGAGAGCTATTCAAAGTTTCATGAGGTACTAAAAGTTCCAACATTTCCCTTTTCTATTTCGCCGGTCTAGTATCAATTACTTCATGGATTTAGGTTTTCCGGGTAAGGAAAAGACTATACAGTGCGTTGGTGGTGGTGAACTCTCTGTCATCACTAAGGGGGGTCCACATGGGATCGAAGATGCGCACAATCTCGTCCTGAAGCAGGTGTGAGGACGAGTCGTGGACTGCCCCTTTTAACTTGATTGGTCTATAATATTCTTCATCGTATTTTTACAGGGAAAATTGGCAGTTAGTCCGGAATGTGTTGGCCGGAAACGTACATCATCAGGAATATAACCCTGATGTTCCTGGACGTAATGAAATCCATAATTTACCTGTCGAATTTCACTTACGAGTTCCATCTCGTCAAAGGACTGGAAACCGAAGGAGACATTCACGTGGCGTTCTATATGCAAATGACCAACGAGTCATATCTGGACAAGTCGTTAACCCTAACACTGTTCCTGACGATGAACTGGTTATAGACAGCACTCCAATTGCACGTATAAGTTTCGACAGCCCACTGAGTTCCCGTGTCAACAGACAAAATTCCCGTCGAAGGACACAAAATCGCAGTCTATTTGGAGATCTCGATTAGAGAAGACCAAACAAGAAATTTCATGTCAGAAATATTGAGAATTTCAAATGTATTTAAATTCTTCAATGCTTATAAAAATAAAAGAGTCAGTTACTGATTCTAAGTTTTCGTCTTAAATTACATTTATTTTTGGATAATTTACTTTTTTTTTAAATAGCTAGCTCCAGCTACGTTACTTGTTATTGCAAATATTTATTGCTACTAGATAAGGTGACTTTGAATTACCCAAAAAGTGACATTTTATACTTCCTCAACTGTATAATGGCTGTATCTAGTCGGCCCGAAAAATAGGAGAGTTGGAAAAGGGATGGACGATTCGTCCACCTCGCTGCAAGGTTGCGCGAAACTTGGAGTCCTATAGCAAGAAGATTGCATGCAGTTTGCTTTTGATTTGCAATGACCCCTTCTCCCCCCAGCCCCACCCCAGACACATTGCGCCAGTGTTGCTCGAAAACCTCGCATTCGTGCAGCAAAAGCTATTCGGAGCGAGTGTGCTGCGAGGTCGCGTTTCGATGTTCATGCGATGTTGATGAGACAAAAATGAGTAACTGATGCGACGTCACACTGCGAAGTCGCAATGATGGTGAAAAATGAATATTTGCGATTTGTTTGCAATGTTAGCTGCAATATTGCATTCAGAAATTTTCGAAGTTACATGATACCTTTTTGCAACGTGATTCGCGATATTGCATCTTTGTTGTTTCCATCTATATTCTGATCTCTTTGCGACGTATTCCGCGATGTTGCATCCGCATCTTTTTTCAGAATTTTGAAACCTATATTCGATATGGTGTGCAAAGTTACATCAGTATGATTCAAGTTGATTTTTTTTACCTTTTGCGACGTTATTTGAGATATGGCATTAATCATTCTCAAATGATTTTTTGATATTGTCGTGACATGAGTTGCGAAGTCGCATCTACATCTTTGCGAATCCGTTTTCATGAGGCAAGTATATAGGTACAAATAAGAAATTTCGAGATTTCCATACTTGGAAAAATTGATTCGTTTTATTAACATTTTTCAAATATACATATTAAAATTTTGAATAATTATGCCAAAATCCAGTTTGATATAAAAATGAACTTAACTCGTCGCAAATAATTCATTTCGAGAAATGAATTTGCACAATATATTTCTGCAAATAAACAACAATATCTATTTAGAATAAAATTCGAATTGAGCAATAAACATGTCATTCAGAACATTTTACGGTGTCAGATTTTAAACGGGTTTTGTTTTGCTGCATTCTTCAGCAGCACCGCCAGAATTACTTGTTTCGTTGACTTCATTTTCATCAGACATCAAAAGTGATTCTTCATATTGAAATTCAAATTAAAATCACGATTTACATATTCAATTCTAGCAATTCTCATCATTGGACCAAACACCTTCGGTATGATTTAATTCAGAACGCATGAAATTCCTAATACTTCAAGTAAAAATATTGATTATTCAACAAAAGAGATGATTTCTTAACAAACTAGTTGAATTTTTAATTAAAAAGATGAATTTTCACCAGAAGCGTTGAATCCCCAATCAAGAAAGATTTTTCAGACACATTTTTCAACAAAATGGTTGTGTTTTTAATCGAAAAATATAAATTTTTTCTACCGGAAGAAATAAATTTTAAAACCAAGAAGAACACTTTTGAAGAAAAAGTTTGACTTTTCAAGCAAAACAGACGAATTTTTAAACAAAAAGTTACTTTCCAAGCAAAGGACCCGGTAAGAGCTTATGGGATTTCCTGTTTTAGTGAATTTCGCTAGTTTTTTAAATGTTGTAGTCCTCGATGTTCTGATCAAAAGTTCTGCTGCGCACAAAGTCAAGAAAGGAAAAATTAAATGTATAATCTTTGTACTCTACCATGCATTACCGTACGTACGCTACTTTCGAATATCCTGCGAAAATCGATTTTTGACTTTCGATAGTTTGAAAACTGTCCATTTTTTGACTTTGTGCCCAGCAGAACTCTTGATCTGGACATCGAGAACTACAACGTATCAAAAAACTAGCGAAATCCACCTAGACCGGAAAACCCATATGCTCTTACCGGGTTCCTTTATACTTTCTAACAACATAGTTAATTTTTTTTAAATTTCTACTATTTTCAAATCAAAAGGAAGTAGTTTAAACACTTAATTGTCATGAAACTAAGAAATAAGTTAATAATATTTTAAACGTCACAACGACCTTGAGTTTTTGGGTCCCTGCTTCCCATCAATGACTATTTAAAAATATGTGGCTTTTATAATGAAATAAATAAATTTAGACTTCATAAAAATTGGTTTTGTTATAATCAAAATGGCTATCCATTTTTAAATCTTATGTTAAAACAAAAGCAAAGTGAAAAAAATGGTTTGCAACATAAGAAAGCCATAAGAGACATAACCGTGACTATTTTCCTCCAAAATCATAGCAGAAGTCCTCTCTCAGGCGCGCCTTCCCTTCAGAACTAACCTCCATTTAAATCTAACGCGGTAATCTTTGAATGTAAATATGTATAAAATATAACTCCTTACAGTTTTGCCAGCCTGACTCATGGACGACCCGACCATAATTGCAGTTGTCTAGACCTGAGTATCATCTTCATCAGAGGAGGAGGTTCCCTCTATCCAAAGCATCATATGATCGGGACTAAGCACACCTGAGAAAAGTTTCTGTGATAGCTGGAACCCTTTCACATCACCTATTACGTATCTATCGCGACGAAGAACCTTTTGTGCTTCAAAAGGACCTTTGTACTTAGGCAACAATATTTGGTTAACATTAGGAGTGGTTACGACAATCTTTATCATCAAAAAATCGCCTACATTGTATTTCTATGGTTCCTTGTCGAAATGTATTATTATTATTATTATTACATGTTCCTTTTGGTCACATCTAAAAAACAGCTTACTTGGCGTAGTTCCTACTGCCTTATGGTATGTGTTATTCAGAACAAATCGGGCTTTAGGAAGCTGTTTTAACCCAGATTCTCCATTTGCTAGTTTTGCTAAAATTGCACGTAGGAATCTGTATACATGATCAACCTGACTGTTCGCTCTGGGCGTTTCTATAGCGATTTTTACATGCTCAACTTTTCGAATATCCATAGAATCAGTAAATTCATCTGCAGCAAAAGACGTTTCATGGTCCGATATTATTCACTTACAAGCTCCAAAGTGGAGGAAATGCTGATCGAGTTTGGATATGGTTTCTTTGCTGCTAGTACTTTTTACCGGATACAATATCGTGAATTTCGTGAAAGCGTCTATCGCGATTAATATGTGCCTAAATCCGAATTCAGCTGCCTTAAGGGGACCAAAACGGTCGACGTTTACGGTTTCTAAAGGCTTAGTGCCTCTATCGTATAGATGTAATTTGCCTTCTATCTTACCAGACGGTACGGAATATGGAATACATACAAGACAGTTGTTAATATAGTCTCTAACCTGAACCTGCATGTTTGGGAACCAATACGTTTTCGTTATTAGATCAATTGTTTTCTCCACACCGACATGACCTACTTCATGATGAGAGGCTTGAATAACACTTCTAATCATAGTTTCAGGTACAAAAACATTAGATTATCATTGATTTTTCTATATAATACGCCATTGCGTAATTCGTAGCTTGAGCTTTCGGAATTTGGATCCTGCAGTTGTTCATATACAAGGATCTGATCAAAATAGAGTTGGTCAATAACCAGTACATTACGGCTAACGGCGTCAACATGTTGCATGCGTTCTCCGGCACGATGCACCATTTTCTAAACATCACCCTGCAAAATCCAAAACCATCTGATGAGTCGAATATTAATGTCCTTATTACTTGAAGCTATCTTTACCGCGTCACAATCAGTGATAGCAAAAGGACCCACTTCAAATAGATACGGAACCTTTCGAGTGCAGAAACAATGGCCATCATCTCTTATTCGTACCTATGATATCTACTTTCCGTTTCGGTTGTACGCTTGCTAAAATAAAGAACGGGATGCAAGAGAGAATCATTGCCTCTTTGCAATAAAATAGCTCCATAACCATAGGAGCTAACGTCCGTGTGCAACTCAGTCTCTGCAGCGGAGGAATAAACTTGCAAGACTGGTTCGATGGTGAGTTTTTCGCACAGGGTATCAAAACCTTCTAACGCCGTTTCACCAAAGTGAAACTTGGTATCTTTCTTTAACAACGCATAAAGATTTCTGTCAATTAATACGAAGTTTGGGATATATTTTCTAAAACAGCTGACGAGTCCGATAAAGCGCTGTAAATCTTCAGCTAATCTTGGTTTAGGGTATTTTCGAATCGCTTCTAAATTTTCCTTGCCCGGGATAATACCTTTCTTATTAATCAAATAACCGAGATACTCTATTCTTCGATCTAGGAAAGTACATTCACTCAGTCGCAATTCCAAGTGTTAAAAAATAAAATTAATAAATCGTTGGGAATTAGCAGAGGCGTTCGCCAAACCAAAATGCATCTTCAGATACTGAAACTGACCTTCAGGAGTAGCAAATGATGTATATTTAACCGAGTCTTATGCCATTTGTACCTGGTTAAAACCATCCTTAAGATCAAGACTTGCCCTTCAATCTGATCTTCCATGCAAGGTAAAGGATAGTGATACTTCACCGTTATTTTATTCAGATCGTGATATTCAATATGAAGGCGGGAGCTGCCACTTTTTTCGTTAAAACAATTAGATTACAGCAAGGAGAGCTACTTGACCTAATTATTTCGTCATTGAGGAGTGATGTTATAATTTCATGTATCGCTGACTTTTCATGAAAAGACATTCGTCTTGGGGCGAAATTGGAAGGAAGATTCGATGTTGAATCTGTCCTCATTTCATAATCATTAGGCTCAAATTCACTCGGTTTATTCAAGTATTTATTCAACATTTCGATGAATGGAATTTTAGTTTTATGAGAGACGTCAGAACGAAAATCATTCTAACTTTATCTAGGAAATTCGGATCTTCAACTGATTTTATGTTGAGAATTTCAACAAACGGTTTACGATGATTCATAAAGACGTCAGTCTCTAAGGTTACTGTCATTCCCAGTTGACGAATGAAATCTCTACCGAGAATATCATGCTAAGTCACTGTTGAGTCGGGTACAGTGGCAAATTTTATTCTAATTATATTGTCAGGCAGCAAATGAATTCCAATCGGAACTTTTTTCTCCCTCATTACCCACACTGTTAAGACTACTTTCTAAATCATAATGTGCAAAACAAGATTCGAAATCCTTTTTTTCATAAGTCTAATAGCAGAATATGAGTCAACTGCAGCTTCTACATACCATTTTTTGTCGTTTACCTCTCGTAGTAAGACGCAATAATTACAAATCGGTGCCGTCATTGGAATTATCGCTGGTAAGTTTTTGACAGTCAGTTCAGTTGCTGTCGTGACAAGATTAGTAATTCACGGAGTTTCCTCTTGAACCATAGCAGTAGTCATATCATCTGTGGACTGCTTTTCCACTGAAGCAGAAGCTCCTTTTTGTTCTGAAGTCGCCGGTTTAGCTGTACAATATCGAGCAGTATGTTCCATTGACCCGCATGTGTAACAGAAACCTCGTTCTCTTATTGGCTAAGAGCAGAACCTTGAAGTCTGGCCCTCTTCATTACAACTGAAGCACTTTAGTACAGTGGTTTTCTGCAAACTAGTAGCACTAGAGCTAGAGGATCTTAAGAAAGACAATCTTTGTTCTTCCGACCGAGCCACTTTTTTTATATTTGTCCTCGGGCATCACAATTACATCTTCCAACCAATCTGTGAGCTCTTTGTGTCTTGTACCCAACGATTGCGTTTTTAAAACGTAATCATTTACGCCTATTATGATATAGTGAATTTTATCTCTTTCCTCCAGTCTTAGTTTTGTCATTCGTTTAGTTTTTTTCAAAGAAATAAGTTGAAAACTTCTCTCCATATTTCCGTGTTCAAGCTTTCATTTTCTATGTTAGAGCTATACGAATCTCTTTAGCTTAATCTTACCAGTCACCGAGCTCGTCCACGTAACTGTTTTGCAGCCAGAACCTTGATAATTTCTTCTGGAATTCCATAGGCGTTCTTAATCTCGTTGACTCGAGATATTCACACCTCTTTATCTTCGTATGGATCTTGACCATAAGAAAGAATTTGACTTCACACATCTTTGTAATCTAGTTGTCATTTAATAGATGTAGCTTGAGGAGAAACGTGTGCCGCATAGTTTACGGCACTCAACACTGCACATGCCATAGCTGCAATGAGTGCTTTGATGTCTATTCAACCAATCGCATGTTTTTCTTCCTCTGTTGCATCCTTACAATGGCTGCCGTTCTCAAGATCTCCGTTTGCTGGAGCTTCTTTAGACACCATTTCCGCGTCCAAAAAGTCCTTCAGCAAACTTCGTCTTTGCGACGGGCCTAACACATTCGTGTTTGATCCCAATGCTGAAAAATCCTGTAGGATCCTAGTTAAATGGGTAACACCAGATTTACGTGAAGGATGCTTTATTACTTGAGATCGCACATAAGAAAACCATAAGAGACATTAACGTGACTATTTTCCTCCAAAATCATAACGAAAGTCCTAGGACTCTCAGGCGCGCGTTCCCTCCAGAACTAACCTCCATTTAAATCTAGCGCGGTAATATTTGAATATGTATACAGGGTGTACAAAAAGTCCCGAGACGGTTGGATATTTGCTCAGGTAAAATATTTTTCGAAAAAGTGAAATTCATTCCTGAAGTAAATTTCAACGAGGAACTTAATGGTGACTTTCATTTTGACTTTAAAGTTGACCTTCATCGCTTCTCAAAGGTCAACTTTGTTTTTTTAAATGGAAACTCCCTTTTTTACATCTGCAATCGATAAAGCAAAAAGTTCTACGTTCAGGTACGTACCCAAGCCATGGGCCAAGTGTAACGTTCAAGCTCAGTTAGAGGTTATTTGAAATTAATAAAGTTTTCCAGGAGGTCAGTGTCATTCCTAAAGTAAAATTCAACGAGGAATTCAATGGTGACATTTATTTTGCCCTTGAGGTTAACCTTCATGGCTTCTTGAAGGTTAACTTTGTTTTTTTAAACGGAAACCCCCGTTTTTACATCTGCAATCCATAGAGCGGAAAATTCTACGTTCACGTACATACCCAAGCCATAAGTCAAGTGTAAAGTTCTAGGTCAGTTAGAGGTTATTTAAAATTAACAAAGTTTTCCAAGAGATCAGTATAATTCCTGAAGTAAATTTCAACAGGGAATTCAATGCTGACCTTCATTTTGGCCTTGAGGTTGACCTTCATGGCTTTTTGAAGGTCAGCTTTGTTTTTTTAAATGGAACCTCCCTTTTTTACATCTGCAATCGATAGAGCGGAAAATTCTACGTTCACGTACGTACCCAAGCCATGAGTCAAGTGTAACGTTGAAGGTCAGTTAGAGGTCATATGAAATTAACAAAGTTTTTCAAGAGGTCAGTGCAATTGCTGAAGTCAATTTCAACAAGAAATTCATTGGTGAGCTCTGTCTTGATCTTGGTGATGATCTTCAAGGTTTCTTCAAGGTTTTTTCCAAGCAGTTTACGTTTACGTTTAGCATTACTCAAGAACAACGACGTCGACGTTGTAAATTCTGTCCCCTTTGGAGTGCTTGATTAGCGTGAGTCCCCTTACCTCTCACGTTTCGGGGAGCTTGATTAGCGTGAGTCCCATTGCCTCTCACGTTTCGGGGTTCTTGATTAGCGTGAGTTTCCTTGCCTCTCACGCTTCAGTGAAGATGTTCGAACTGAAAACCTTGAGCTTCTTGACAAAATGCTATGCGATTGTAAAAATGAGTTACAACATTACGAATCATCTCCCTATCAATCAAAGTAGCCTGTTGCAGAATCCGATTCTGCAATTCGTCTAAGCTTTGGGGTTGCGTTGAGTATACTTTGCTCTTTAAATAACCCCAAAGAAAATAGTCGAGAGGCGTCAGATCAGGAGATCTAGCAGGCCACTCGATTTCACCCCTTCTTCCAATCCACCTTTGAGGGAACTGAGTATCCAAATATGCTCGAACCTCCCTACCGTAATGAGCCGCTGCTCCGTCCTGCTGGAA
>JAWWEA010046919.1:0-10249 GCA_035222095.1 Andricus quercuspetiolicola | reverse complement strand
TGAAAAATTATAAAACATGGGCTTGAAGATTAGTACAGGATTAGGCTTTTCAAAAAATTGGAGATCTTTTAACGACAGTGCCAATATGAACTTGTTCTGATTTTACACAAACCTTTTACCTCAAAATAGATGCAAGTAATACGAAATTAGGGACGTACTAAGATAAATAATAAAAGGCGAAAACTATGTAATAGCTCTCGCAGGTAGATCTTTAAATGGAGCAGAAATAAAATATTCTGCTTCAGCAAAAGTGTGTTTTCTCTGTTTTTCCTGTTCTCTATACATTGCTTAAATAAACCACTTTTTTATTTACCCTGCTGACCTTCTTATGACTTAACCCATTTCCGACATTCTACCACCTTTGCTCTTCCTTTTAATTTGCGAAACCACCTCACAACCGATGAAACACTGGAGAAAAATTAGGAGCACTGCTGTCTGGAATTCGCTGGATGGATCAGCGAAATTAATGAATCTTCTATATCTGCCTGATAATAAATTTCACTCGCGAAAAATAAAAACAATGTAACATTCAAGCAAGATAGAAGACGGTTGAATAAAGGGTGAGAGAACAATAAGAAAATGAGAGTATTATATAAATAACATGAAGTGTCAAGAGAGATTTTTGTAATTTGTTATTGAGAAAAAGGAAAATTCATCGAGAATGGCAGAGCAAAATCAAAGTCGATGATTTGAAATCAGCAACCCAAAAAACCCTAAACAACAACATTTATTCAAATCGATTTCATTTTATAATTGTAAACCGCCGAGTTCTTTTGCCATTTCTTAATTAAACGTATATTGATTTTTATATTGAGTTCGGATTGAACAATAGTGTCAACCTCCGCATAGATTTTTAGGGTCAAAATTTTTTGCTTACTCCATCTCTATAATATTTGGAAAAAATTCGTTTTGGATTTCACAATAGTATGTATGTCCCACGAATAAGAAACTAAAGGCTCAGATTTTAAGATTTGTAACAGGTGACTGCAAAAGGCCTTTTAAAAATTAGTTTTTTCATTTATATAAAATTAACTGTAGCTCTGGTTTACATCTGCCTTGAATATGTCATATAAAAATTCTTAGAGATTGGGAAATGGGTACCCAAGGGAGTTTCATAGGCTAATTCTCGTGACAAATTGACAACCGCACCGCTTTCCATGTTTACGCTCACCCGTTTTCCATGATTATTATATATTCCACGAAGAATTGTATTACTTTTTTCCATTATTGCGACGACGTCACCAGTAGATGTAGTTAAAACATTTCGTTCCTCTTTTGGCATGGGCTTGAGCAGATGTCTTGGTCTTCCTTGCAGATGAATTGGTATGTCGGCAGGAAAAGTGTATTTTCGAATTTCAAATCGCCGATTTGGGTTCTTGTCGGGAATTAGCCGAATAAATTGAAATTCTCGAAATTCATATCCAAGTATGCGGGAAGAAGAACTCGCAGGAGGAGGAGACCGTGTCCTGGCAGGAAGAGACAACGAGAGAGAAAGAGACGGTTCAGGAGAATGACGCCTGGCAGGAGAATCTGGCGTTGCAGGAGAAAAAGAAGAAGGTCCGCGACGAGGGCGGTCAGGAACAGGGTGTCTATCAGGCAAACAATCGTACTGCAAACTCAACCCTGTAACAAAAAACGGACTGGGTTGAAGTTTCTGACATTTGAGCACGTTCACGATTTTCGGTTTTCTGGTACTTATTAAATGTTGAAAAAACATACTAATCTGACATCTATGAGAAAAAGGGCGCCTTCGGCCGCTCTCGGCAGTGGATGCATACTATATCAATTGCCGGTTGGGTACTCTCACCAGTAAACTACAGGGGCGTTCAGGGACCAAGATTTTATAATAGTATCGTACAGATTATGGATGGAAATCAGTTTCTTTCAATTATTGGGAAGCTTGTCAAATTCTGTGTTAAATGGCTCCTAGTTACAGTAACCTAACACAAATGGTCCAATATTGTAGACGGATAGTATCGGAGAGTTATGGATTTCTCCGGACCTTTGTCAGCGCAAATTCTGATTTGCGTGTAGCTTAATAAAGTATGCTTATAATCATAGATTTAATACTTTCACGATGATCTATTATAATAAAAGGAGGTGTTTCAGGATTCAATCGTGTGCAAAACTAAGAAGCTTGCCGACGTGTTTTAAACATTGCATTTTACTTCTTCAGGACTATCCTGAAACTGAAGTTTCAGGTTGTAATGTTTTTCTATATGCTCTTCACGGTGCCGGCCTGTGATGGAACATGAGAGTAAAGTCAGTCTAAAATGTTCCACGCAATTAGCACTAGCTGTGCGTCAAATCGAAAGGGAGCAGGGCAGTTTATTTGACAGAACAACCGTCATCGTAAAAACATACAATATATTTCGGAGGAAAAATAGAGAAGCAATCGAAATCCTAAAACACCATAACAACATCAATGCGGACAATGTATATAATAACACTCCTATTTGGATTTTCGTCATCTCGGGTTTTTAAAAAAAGGCATGGTTGACCAATCAAGTTGGACTTGTCTCCGCGATGGGCGGTCTGACCAATCACAGGCATCGTAGAGAGTATATATAAGAACAACATATCCTGAAACTTCAGTTTCAGGTTAGCCCTGAAGAAGGGAACTATAATATTCACGAAACGTCGGCAAGATTAGTAGATTTGCACACGATTGAAACCCGAAACACTTACTTTTATTATAATTAATCATCTTGAAAGCATCGAATCTCTTATTTAAGCTGAAGAAAGACGTAGCAGAATTAAAAAATTACGATAAAATATTTCGCAAAGAATATTTCTAGAGAGTCCACCCTGAGAGAGATGTTTTTGATACAACATTTGGAAAAAAACTACCAAAATGCAATTACTCTCCAAAAATAGTTAGATATCATAATTTTAATTTCTCGTGTCTTACTTAAGGAAATTAAAATATTTCAGCTCACACTATTTCCCCTAGTGATGCAGTTTTTTTAATAATTGTACTTTCATTTTACACTTTCTCGAAAACCAATCTTCTACTATTTAGAATTCCATGCTAACTTTAGCAGCTCAAATCGCGCTAGTTTCAATAATTTACTTCAAACTATTGATAATATTATATTATTATATTCACCAATAGAATTGAGGAGAGCAGTCAAATATAAGACGAGTGTAGAAACAATCCTCATCTTTTCTAATTAGAAGAAATACTAATTAATGTTCTGATGAAGAATCTGATTGACAATGTAATGAATGAATATTCTGTTGCTTAATTGGAGTATATAATACATATACTCCTATACTTGTTATCGCATAGATGACAGGCAATATGGAACAAAATTTATTGACTAAATGTGTTAAAATTGATATCATAATTTATATAATCCTTCAGTTATAAACGAAATACCTCGGTTTCTGAACATTTGAAAAGACTACAAAGGTTGCTGATTTGGAATAGCGAATTTTGAAGATCAAATTATAAAACAGTTAATTTTTCATCATGGAAATTATAATTCTGATTTCCAACAGAGAGTTTCACAAATAAAGTAATTGTTTAACTTTCACCACTTGAATTTAGAAATTTCAAATGTTAGCAATTTAAAGCTTTAAACAATTCAGTTTGAAAATTTTCACGTTAACATTTCTTTTATAACTGCTTCTTTCCAATGGGCAGTTAAACCATGTCAAATATTACAATTTTTTCTAACTAAATAAATCCTTATTATATGCGTTAAAAATTGAATATTTCAGATTAAAATGTTTTCAATTTTTAATACTCGAACTACAGTTCATGTTGAAAATCATCAATCAACGAATCCCCATTCTGAATTTTCAAATCTGGTCTTCTAATTCGATATCTGCAACCCTTTAAACCTCCGCGTATCACATTTCATGCAAATTAAATCACTTTTACATTTGTTGGTATACTATTTGGGATCAGCTATTTTGTATTCTCAAACTTTTGCTGGGGAGTCGACATTAGCGACCCCAAAATCCGTCAATGGCTAGCTTTTGTTAAAATTTGGCTAGTAGAAAAACGTGTGCTTGAAAGGATTAAATCTAAAGTTCACCCGATATTTTGTGTCGGAGAATCTAGAAGAACGTGTCCACCGAACGGCCTTTATCTGCAATTAAGTATTATTAAACAAAGGTCCCGCGTTACAAAGATTTATATTCGAATCACTTGATTACGGAAATTTTAGGTTAATTCATTTCAGTCCCGTAGCAATGTGGTATAATTTATTGTGCTATGCTTCTATTTATAATGAACCTGATAAAACAGAAAACTATACAAGGGTCCTTATCGCTGCTGAAGGATCATTTGAGTTCTTTAGCATGAGTACGTATACTACCAGGTGAATTTACTTCACTGGGTATGGGTCAGTGAAAACTTTTCTCTAATATGTGGACGTGTATGAATTTATTCACACCCATTGATAAACCGTGGCTAGGTCCGACTTTATAAGAAGTACCTAAATTTGGCTGGACGGTTGGTCAGAAGAGCGGAAAAATGCAGAAAACCATCTTCTAAATTCACCTGGTCTTCCTTTTGTCGAGTTTGAAGGTAGACATATGATGTGTCTTGTCATCCAATGTTCGCAATCAGCCTCGGTGTCAAACCTCCTGCTCGACATTAGAAAAATATAGCGAATACACAAACTGGTCGTATGTCGCAGATGTTCTCTCAACCGAGTGATATCCTTGTTCGGAATGGCTGAACTGCAACTATCGCTTAAATAAAAAAATCCGAGAACTCAATCGTAGCTTACACGTGGCTCAAACGGACCATTCTAAAATTCTTAGAAATCTGAAAATGTCAACATAACTGAGTTTCACGAGCTAAGTCTGGGGACAATTTGACAATGACGCTGCTCTTCACGTTTATGCTAGCATGGGCTTAAACTGATATCTTTGTATTTTTTGCAGTTGAATCGGTTTATCGGCAGCAAAAGTGTATTTTCGAGTTTCGAATCGCTGATGTGGGTTGATGAAGGGGAAAAGTCAGACAAATTCAAGTTTTCTAATCAAGTATTGATCTCCAACTATTCGTAAAAAAGAATGATCGCGAGCAGGAGACCTGGACCTGGCACGACGAGCAGACTCTGTAGGAAGAAGAGGTCTTTCCGGAGAATTAGGTCTGTCAGGAGAATTAGGTCTGTCAGGAGAATTTTGCCTGGCAGGAGAATATTGTTTGTCAGAAGAAGAAGAAGGTTTGCGACGAGGAACACCAGGAATGAGGTCGCTATTAGGCAAGCGATTGAATTCTGAACTCAAATCTGTAACAAGAAACATAATGGGCTAAAGTTGCAAACGTTTAAGTAAGTTCTTAATTTTTTTCTAGTACTTATTGAAGCTTTATAAAACTCATGGATATGAGATCCACGAAAAAGGATCCCTTTCAGCTGCTGTCGGAAGATGAACCATAGTCTAACAATTGCCGGTTGCGTATTCTCACCGCTAAGCTTCTGCGTCGTCCAGGGATCAGAATCTTATGAGATGCCATTAGTTTATTATATATTAGATAACTTAGAAGGATTTGCTTCTTACGTAGCAATTGGTACAACAGATGCGAAACTTGAATTTGCAGATAGTCATGTGTTCGAACCACATGATACGTGAAATAGGCGAGAACGTCCTTTGTTATGGTTTCGACTGCCGAGAAGTCTTCATACCTTGTCTCGTTTGAACAATATTCTCATTCATACGAAAAGATCGAGCAGTAATACAATAAATAAATATCTCTGAATTTTAGAGTTTTTTCATGTGTTGTATTTCAGATATTTATCATTATTTTTACGCTTTTTCTTAGATTAATTTCTACGTCACTTCACGCATTTGAGTACAGGAAGATTCTTCGGATTTGACCAATTATCCAAGCACCTAAGTTCACGAACAGAGTCATTTTCCAGCTTATTTCGAGGCTTTCTCATCGTTAATGACGGACGGGAGAAGAGACTTTCTACTGATACGGAAGTCGCTTACATGGCAAGTAGATCATGGGCCATTCGCGCAAGGTTTCGATACCTTGCTCTAGTTTTATTTTTCAGGATTTTTCTATCTTCCCTGGCGTTTGTATTAATAAACGTTTGATGATACAATTACTTTTCTGACATAAGTAATTCAAGTTAAATAGATTTTTATTTATGATCTGTCTTTAGGTACATTTTTATATTTGAATACACAATTAATGCCTAATATAATTTGTCAGCAACCGACGTCCAGCTGTCCACATAGTAAGAAATTTTCGACGAATCGATCTGCAACTCTAGCATAATTATTTTCTGCATTTCTTTGAACCTTTTAAATATTATTGACTCTAAATAATTTCTTAAAGGAAATTTCGCATCTCTGTTAATACACGTGACATATTCTTCAGTTAATTCATCAGCGAAAAAATGTATTGTGAGATATTTTCCATCCACCTGTTCAACGGACATGTTGTTTAACTTATTTTGGTCAAATGTATAAAGTGAAAAATCACAAAATGGATATAATAGTAGAGAAATGACTGACAAAATATACGCTTGAAATTCTATCGAAAAAAATAAATCCTCTACATCTTTTTTCATAAGAGAAATCTTTTCGCGAGGTATAGCGTACGTACCTAACAATTAAAATAAGCTTGTGATTATATATACTTGTATTTCTTCTGTAGCATTGGGAAAGACTAAATCGAAATCATCCGAATGCTAATTTTTTAAATGTCTCTTTGTTCCCGTTGTCTTACCATCTTTCGTTTTGATAATTTTTTCCCTCTATCCTTTACGAAGCACATTTTACACTTAGCGATCTTTTCCCTTTCCTCTGCGTACGCGCATTCAAAAACCTTGTCCATAATTTCCATTTTTCTTCTTTTGCGATCACTAGATACCGCAGATTCACTGTCCGATAGATTAACACTAGTAATGTTAGTTAAAAATATGAACGTATATGAAGAATTTAAAAAAAAAATACTCTTCATAATGAGTGCAATTTTTGAGCAGTACTTTGTCTGAAAGTATTCAGTGCCTGGTGGATGGATTTTCATTTAACAGGTTATTTTCGCGCTCAATATGCATAGCGCAATTTCTTAGCGCTTGTGCAGAATTCCAAATTATATCCCACGTAATAAGGAAGAATCTGAATAAAAAGCAACTGACTTTTGTGATTGACACTTGACAGATCGGTTGACATATCGCTTTCTCGGAAATGTCGCTCAGTATCGTTCGAAATTTAGGACGAGATAAGCCGATATTAAACAAAAGGAGCCTCGATAATTCACTTACAATCAATTTTTAAAAATTGAACGAGACCAAGTGAGACAGTTGAAAATATCGTCTCGTCGTGCAGCTCTATTTGCAGACAATAGTCGTTATAAGGATGCACAACCACCTAAGAGTTTTGGCTCCAGGCAGCTGCTTTTCAAATATTTTCAACATTAACGCCGTTTCTAAAAGCAGCTGAGGTTGGGTCATGTTTTGTGCTGAGAGCTGTGATTACACTTGTATCCACAACACCCCCTTATAGAATTTTCATAATCCAACGGTAATCTGAATAATTATCTTAGACTCTTTTATGTTACCTAAACTGATTTTGATTGAAGTTTAAACCCGTAGAGCGGTAGAAAAAGCTAACTAGGTACAGGTAAACCTGTTTATGTTGGCCAGCCGTGGTTCATCAAAATGTAGCCATTTAGGAAGGTGCCAAACTTATAAAGTTATATGTAATGCAGAACCCATGTTTCGGTTCCGTAAGATCAGTGCAATTTAGGCAGATGGCCAAGTTACAAAAATGACCAACTTTGCAGGTTTTACTGTAACAAGCTTTCTTATCATTTGTTTTAAACAAAGCTTTATATTGAGTCCCAGAGAAGTTAAAAATTCATAAACAGAGGTCGATTCTCAGACATTATCGCATTTGGCTTTTCGAGGCTTAGAAGTCCTAACTACTCTAAAAAATCTTTTGAAACAAGCATTGTTACTTATTTCGGTTGAACCAATGCGCGATACCGCTAATCTATAAGTATAATGTTCCAAAGGACTTTATACATTTGAATTTTTAGACTAAAAATTTAATTCTCTTAGAGATTGAAGTTCCGAAAGGTGAGATATCTTCTCGTTTGCAAAACTCCCACCATAGGCGCATTGGTTTCTCGTACTATTTGATTGTGCTGGAGGTTAAAGTTCCGAAAATCATCATAGACACTTCCTGGTAGATTCTCTACGATTCAAATTATTGCCGGATAATGTCCCGGCAAGCAGAGTAAGGTTCAACGGATGTTGTTTTCTCAAAGGGGATGCTAACGAACTTTTTCTTGAGTATCATTTATTGAATTGTGAGCAGTTTATTGAATACGGTTAACCACGGTTGTGTAGGTCAGTTTGGAACCACAACTACTCCTACCGCTTTGACCTTGATTATTTTTTATAAAACGTTTGAAATAATTGAGAAAGGTGTATGAGGGACCATAATTTACTGCCAGGTAAGCCACCACTCATATACCTAAACACTGTGCCTACTCTAATTTTGCGAAAGAAGTTAAACCAGGCTTAATAAAATATCTCCTTGATACTGACGGATAACGGTGTAAGTGTGCCAGAATACACCCTGCATTTCTGAGACTCGCAATTAACTTTAAACTGTCGAGTTTATTTTCCTTCTACCGCCTTTCTGCATTTCTAAATTACGCGACAAAGGCAACCTCATTTCTGAGATGCCCATTCCTAGTTCATTCTGGGTGAGGATCTGATATGCGTCCTTTTTCATAGAGTTGGCACTCATACCAGGCTTGACTTCGGGGTTAAATTTCGGAGCTTGAAGTAATGAACAATTTCCAGTCCAAAGGTACTAAGCCAGGAGCTCGTTTTCTATACCTTTGGAAAAACCCTTGTTTGAAACTGATGTGCATCTATCAACGAAAGCTTCGTGACAGGGAAGGCCAGTACACTTACTAAGCATGGTATCCTGACCAAGAAGATCAAGTACAGATTTCTTGCCCATCTCTAGAATTTGTGTTTCTTGAGTGATAGCATCCTTATTTTGGACTGACAGTTGACTCGGAGTCGGACTTCGCTCTCTGGTCAGCTCGCGTTTGCTGGATTTTCCGTGTTTCTTAGAGCCCTATGTGAAGCCTCACTCCATAATAAGATCAGCAGCGAGTGAAAAATAGCATGACACCTAGAAGAGAAACAGAAAAGTTTCTTTTTTGCCGCGAGCTTTGAAATCCGTGCATTAGACCTAACAACTAACGATACTAGAATATTTGACACAGACAAGGAGACGTCGTAGTATAATATTAGGTTTTCTGTCTGAAACCTTGGGCAACATGTTTTAAAATCCCAAGTCCAAAAACGATACACCTTTTCAAAATAATAAAATTGTCCGTATGTGTATGTAAGAGCGCTTACACGGGCAGTTTTTTTTCTTCAAATTTGACATTTTTCCGGATGCCGACAATTTGATTTGAACATTTCTTTTACAACCCTTGGTGAATATTTTTTAAAATTAAAGTCCAAAAACGGTACAATTGTTTGGTTTCTTTTAAAATTGACAATCCCTGTTCGGAACAGCCCTTACACAGGCAGTTTTGGGAAAATTTGACACTTTGCGGAGACTGAAAATGAAATTTGAGTTGCGTTTCTACTCTGTGACCGCTACCTCGGACCCAAGCAGTTTTCAGCTCATGAAAAGTTCAAGGACACCAACTCTAAGTTCCTCGTGGCCCTTTGTAAGTTTTTTTCAGTCCTCAGAGTGCTGTCTTCACGTTTCAAAGTCGCGGACCAAAACATGCTACCCTTACTATCATCTGTGTGACTTTTTAGACCATTTACAGTCTTCGACGCCTGCCAAATTCGCGGACCGAGTACCTAAACAAGATCAAAGAATTTTTCCAGTGATGAAGTTCTTTGGCATATGTATATCAAAGAATTTTTGCAATTTATCCAATGATTTGTCGAACTTAGGAAATAACGTTGTATCATCCACGGAAAACAGCCCTCGTGGTGACACCTGTCTGAACTTTCTTTTCGCGTATTTCTATATTTTTTTTATCCAAACCCAAAAAATATTTTACCGTCATCAAGTTCTATGGGCTTAATGATTACATGGATTAACATAAATGACATATATTTATGCTAAGTGCGACTCATTATCTCCGAAGTACTTTTAAGGGGGAACGCCACTGTAACGGGTCTAAAAATAGCCGATTTTTTGTGAATTTTTTTTTTGTAAGAAGGGATGATAATTTGAGGATCGGACAAAAAGCGATTTATTGAATATGTATTCAACTATGTTG
>JAWWEA010046699.1:0-10253 GCA_035222095.1 Andricus quercuspetiolicola | reverse complement strand
CATATTTGCGTGCCTATATAATGTATACTGCATTAAAATTAATACATTAGTGATAAAAATTGTACTTTTTGAGTCTGCATTCAAGATTCTTAAGCATAAATTTTTAAGTAATTCATTATTCATTTCTTACGTGACTCCGAAATTTGCATCAGGCATGTGTGGACATCTGTTAAAGCGATTTTTTTGGTACATAATATTTTTTTACTCTGGCTTACAAAAATTTAACCTAATTTTTTACTATGGAACTTGTTATGAGGTACCAAAATAAAGATTTTTACCAAGTTTTGTAATTATACAACCAGTAGTTTTTACAATATAATCCATGGACACCAAAGTGCCCTGTCTGTGGAGAATTACCCATATAGAAAAAATCCACGGTAATCTGATATAAGCCGGAGGTTTTTTGGAGTTCTTTCCGCCTCGATTTTAATATAGGCCATCTTCAACGGGCATGCGCACGCAAATTCAAATGAGAAGTGAAAATAAATTCAGAATGGGCTATTGACAATAGGTTTTTATTTGATGGTTCTTACTTTTATTTTTCGAAATATCATTTACAAGAATCAAAGAATACAATTTGTCAGATTTACATGTATAGTACGTGCACAAAGAACGGTTTCAAATATGACACTGAATATTATTACGGAATTTTCCATAACTTTAGCCCTGCACTAGCTGAAAAAGGGATTATTTTTACGGAAAATTCCGTGATGGTAGACAGCTTGTTCAACTATTGATCTCTGAGAATGAACATTATTATTAGGATGGAAATTATGAAAACCGTGCACAGAAAAAACGGAAGTGAATTTTTGTTGCGGTAAATTTTCATATGGATAAAGCTGAATTTTTCGCATCAAAACAAAACAAGATGGAATAGAGTTATCATGGTAACCATTTCCAATGTGGTACGTAAATCTTGAAACGTGAAGTTAATTTTTTTTGCAGGTTTTTTGTTTTTTTCCGTGTGGTACTGGTAAGCACCTGTATGATTTTCGTAAGAATCCATCGACTGAAACCTCTCTACAGGTTTTCTGTTTAGGAAATTTAAACTCTCGAAGGTTATAAAGTGCCGCTTCTTCTGCCGGGTGCATTAGCTGAGCTTTATAAGGTTCGAATGCATTGCGACATGGGGGTATTGTAACTTGATGGTAATTTTTACGATATATAGCATATAATGCCAGATACCTCTGCTCAATATTACCTTCGAGTAGTCCAAGGGTGTGAGAATCGGAAATTGAAATTAATAACCGATACTTTATATCTCGTGGTACTTTGACAACCGTTTCTTCTATGTATACAAATAAGCCGTCAGGAAGAAAAGCGTCGTTGTACGTTACCCTAATGGGCTTTTTATCCCGAGGCCGTACGTCAGCAGGATAAGATCCTGCATGAACTGGAGTGGCACTAGGATAAATGATTTCAATACTTTCTTCAAGAGAAGGATGTCCGGGAATAGAATGCAGCGGGACAAAAGGATGTTCGACAGAAGGTTGTCCGACAGAAGGATGCGCGACAGAAGGATGTTCGACAGAAGATTGTCCGACAGAAGGATGTCCGATAGAAGGATGTCCGCTAGAAGGATGACCGACAGAAGTGTGCCCGACAGAAGGATGTCCGATAGAAGTATGTCCGACAGAAGGATGTCCGACAGAAGGAAGTCTAACAAAAGGATGTCCGACAGAAGAAGAAAATACGAAAGTAGAAGGAGGTACGGTAGGAGAAGGCGTTCCGCCAGAAGTAGAAGGTCCGACAGAAGAAGAATCTCCCACAGAAGTCGAATCTCCGACCATCCAAGGTGCGCCAGGATATTTAGGATTATAGTCAAACTGTGAACTCAAGTCTGTAAGTAGAAATAGAAGCTGATGAATTTTAATCTTTTAATATACCTGTAATATAGTTTTGCTGAATCATTAAAAAATATTAGGGTTTTCTTAGCCTAGTAGGACATTAATTAAGTAGACGATTCTCCCCCTCTTACACTTTTCCAACCCTACTCTCTCTTACTTACTGTACTTCCCCTTTTCTCTTATAACTTCCCTCCACTCACTTCCCCTACTTCTCTTCTCTTCACTCCATCTCACTCCCCTATTGCCCCTTCCCATAATTCCCCTTACTTCACTCATTTCCCTCCCCTCACTTGCTCTCACTCAGTTGTGGGAAAAAAGTACGACGGACGGACACCTGACCGAGACTATAAGGAAAAATACACAATGAAGTCGGCAATGGGAAGCGTGAAGGTTAGCGTCAGTCTGCAATAGCGAAGACAGACTAACGTTTATGTTGACGTGTTTCGTTGCTGAGTTCATTGTGTATTGGCCCTAAATGTTTCCCTCAGGTGTTACGTAACTCTGGAAAATATATATCAAGAAAAGCATTAAATTATTCTATACTTACCTGTGGTATTAAGAATGACGACCATGACAAGAATATAAAGGATTTCCATTGTTTTCATATGCAGGTAAAACTTGTGACTCGGAAGCTCAGAGTGCGAATGACGAATAATCTACTGTTACCAGTATATATACTTTTTTAAAATTTGAATTCTTTCCTCTTGGAGCATAGATCGTATAAAGCCTTATCTGAGGTGCTTAGGTGACAAACACATACCAGAAAAATCCGCCTCTTATATAAAGTTTATTCACGTGTATTATTATTTTACCTTGAGGCACTCAGGCAACTGAGGTTTGAAGCAAACATACATTAATTTCTTAATGGTTTACCGTACTATTTTTCATCTTTCTAGAAGTTATGTATCAAATAAAACACGAATGCCTTTTTATCTATGTGTATCCAAATATAGATTTCGATAGATTGTAATGCCAGTGTTTGTCATGTCAATGACGTTATGAGTTCTAGAGACGAGAAGTAACTACAGTGAAACTCTGAGATTGGGCCCCTTCATATTGTTCTTCCGAGAATTGTCGCCGTGCAGCGGGGATGGGTGACAGGTGCTGCGGGGGAATTGCGGTACTCACTCAGGCGTGTCAAAACAGAGAGAGAAACAGGAAAAAGACAAAACAGGAGAGAGACCTGGTGGAACTGTGCTGAGTTAGTTCCCGCCCACCGTCAGCCCCAAAACCGGCACAGTCTCAGAGTTTCACTGTAGTTTCTTTTAACCTTGTTGTAAGAAAATTCAACTATTTCCGGCTGAAGGTTAATTTTTTTAATTTAAAGTCTCCTATTATATTTTTTCTTCAGAGTTTATCTCCTTATGTTAAGAATTCTACTATTTGGGTAAAAATTTCATTATTTTGTTGAAAATTCAACTATTTGGTTGAAATATGATATTTTTTGTTAAAAGTAGAACTTTTTGTGAAAAATTCAGATATTTTGATGAAAACTTCACGTTCTAAAATATTTTGTGTTGGTCTTAGGATGTTGTAATTCTACCAGAAGTGAGAGTCGGAACTAGGTCAATCTAAAGGAACACATTTAAAAAGAAAAGAAAAAATGAATTTCCAGAGTCATAGAGATCTATAGCCCAATATAGGGAAATTAAAATATTTTCCAGCACTAGAATTGAACATTTTCTAGAATCTTTAGAAAAACATTTAGAAAGAACATAAATTAATTTCACAGTCAAATATTCATTTTTTCCGGATGAAAATTGATTTTTTAAATTGAAACCTTAACTATTCCAGTTAAAGCTTCATCTTTTTGGTTAAAAATTAATCAATTCTGGTTGACAATTAACTTTTTTATTCAAATTTCAATTCGATATATTTGAAACCTTCAAAAATCTTTTTGAATTTTCTCCATATTCTTAGAAAGTAGATATTTATTATTATTGTTACCCTTAAATCGAAGAACTACACGCGCGCGTAACGCTCTATGGATTATGCTAATGAATATAAAACATCAGGTATCGGTTTTTTAATTTGTTGAAAAAACTGTTTTTTAATTGTAGAACAAGAACCACTTAATTTTTTCAAGAAATAGAAATTGTTCTTGCCGTATTAAATAATATTTCCTGAAAGATTTGTAATTTGAAAAAAAATTTAGGGATGAATTTGACCTCTTAATCTTAAATTTATCATAAAATCGCAACTTTTTAGGAAATCTGAAGAGAAGGATGTCATGAGGAGCATAATGTAGATGTGCACTAAAAAATTAAAATTTGCTATGTTATATTGTTTTTATTTTGTTACAAGTGGCTAAGAAATTGAGAGAATTTCACTTTTTAGACGAAAATCTTTTTTAAAGGAAAGAATATTTGGATACATTCGACCAAAAATTCATTACAATCAAGGAAAAATTTGTTAATGATTATATTTTCTGGCTTAACAAAACAATTTTATTAACTTAGATATACAACTTTTATTTATTCTAAATGTAGCATGTATTAGGAATAAAAAATTCTGTTATTACAATCAAAAATCTATTTTTTAAATTGTTGAAAAGTCATTTTTTTTTTGGTTGAAAATCCAATTATGTTGATATAAGTTTCATTTCTTTCGTTAAAAATTTAAGTATATTGTTAAAAATTCATTCCATGTAGAAAATTCATTTTTGAACTGAAAATTGAACTATTTTCCTGAAAATCGTATTTTTCTTTGGTACAAAATTAATTTTCTGAACTGAAAATTGATCTTTCTTAGTTAAAAATTAATTTATTTTGTTAAAAAAGATCTTTCTGGTAGAAGATTAATCTCTTTGGTTGAAAATACATGTTTTTGTTTAAAAATTCAACCATTTGGTTGAAAACTTTGAAAACTCGCCTTTTTCGTTAATGATTGAACTATTTTGTTGAAAACTCATCTTTTTTTTGGTTGAAGATTCTTCATTTTAGTTGAAAATTTACTTATTTTGTTAAAAATTTTATCAGTTTCTGGAACAAATTTTTTCGTTTGGAAATAATTTTTAACTGATAACTTAACTATTCTATTTTTAGTGGAAAGTTCATCTTTAATTAAAAATTCAGCTACATACTTGAAAATTAATTTATTTTTAGGAAATTCATCTTTTTCAGTAGAAAATTAATTTTCCTGTTTGAAAATTCAACCATTTGGTTGAAAATTCAACAATTTTTTAAAGAGTAATCATTTTTGTTTGAAAGTTCGCGTGAGTCTAGTTTAGACGGAGTAACCCACCATAATTTTATGCAGTCCAGAGTAATTCTCTACATAGGGCTAATCCTGGGAAATTCGATATAAGTCGGAGTAATCCACCTCTGCTTGACCGCATTTTTAAGTGTTCTTTCCGCCTCGACCTTAAAAAAGGCCATCTTAAATAGGCGAGCGCGCGCAATTTTAAATGAGAAGTGGAAATAAATTGAGGGTGGGCTATTAGGAATACAGTCGAATCTGGATTTAGGGTCAGTTTTGGGGCTGGCCTTAACATTAAATCCAGAGTCTCGGAACTATTTTGTCTCTTTCCTGTTTTTTCTCTCTTCTGTTTCTCTCTCTGTTTTGTCACGTCTGAGTGCACACCGCAGATCCCCCGCAACACCGCTCACGCATCACCACGGCGCGGCGTAAATTCTCGAGAACACTAAATCCAGAATCACTAAATCCAGATTCGACTGTAGTTTTTTATTAATTGATTTTTAGTTTCATTTTTTGACTTTCCTATAAAGAGATATCATTTACAAAAATCAAAAAATACAATTTGCCAGATTTAGGTATATATTGCGTACATAAAGAGTGGTTTCAAATTTGGCACTGACTAGTATTACGGAATTTTCCATAAATGAACTTACCTGAAATTTCTGATAATTCCAGGTGATTTCTTTTCAAGGTTATTGGACACATGATCTGAACTATAAATTCAATCACCTCATTTTAACATATAAATATTAGAACGACAAATTTTTTTATACTAAGCGGTAATCGTTTTGTAAATAGAAGTGTTTACGCAGAATGAAGAACTACTTAATTTTATATTATTTGCGTAAAATTAACATGAATATTCTTGGACCATGATAACCAAAGAATCTCGAATGAAAAGCTTATTTTAAAACTTTGATCGGAAGGACCTGCAAAAAATTAAATACTACGAAAACGTTAAGAAGCTGCGCAGAAAAACTCTTTTGCTTCTCATTTTAAAAACATAGACCACATTCGCACATGAATATTCTCAGCCCAGGATTACTATTTAAGCTCTAGTAGAAAGCTCCTTCCAAAATTTTGAGTGTAATAATCTGCAAAAAAATTAAATGCTGCGACGAGGTTACGAAGCAGCTGAGTAAAACTCTTTTTTATCGCATTCAAAAACATATACCACATTGTTTAGTGGGTTTTTAAGCCGCTGTTTTCAAACTTAAAATACAAATTTCACCAAAAAAATAAATAAATAAAGTGTCAGCTCCAATGTATTTGAACAATTCAAAGGTTTCGTTCTTGTTTTTTCTACTATACAATAAGTGGTGAATGAAATAGTTTTAAAAACCGCATATCGTTGCGAAAACACATTTTTTGATAACTTGAAAATTGTCAGGCAAGGGGGAAATAAGTATCAATCTAAGAGCTTAAAGAAGTATATTTATGTTTTTAAACTTCTTTGCTCCCTGAAAAATAACTGATTCGATTTGCGAGATATTTTTTAATTCAATAGTGGATTACTAATTACTTTGTAAAAAAAAACAATTATTTAGGTCTGTATAAAATAATAAAAAACGTTGTAAAAACGGAAAACGTGAAAAATAGACAAATTTAATAAAATAACGACACAGTGTAACATTCTTAGCTCAATTCAAACAATGTGAAGGTCATTTTGTGCATATTGATGGTCCTCTCGCGCTACTTCTCAACAGTTTTGTTTTCGATTTTAAAATGGATTTCGGCTGCATATTTCCCTTAATTAGCATCACCTTGAATAAGTATGAACTTGAGTGCCTCAAGAAAGTTATTTTAATTCTATAGTTATTTTCCTTATGCCAATGATACTTTGAGGTCTCTTCAAATGAAAATTGGTAAAATTTAACTAATTGCTTGTGAAATTTCACAGATTTTATTAGGGAAAAGTGGACCATTAAAGATTTGTAAAAAATTACTAATTCGATTAACCGGAAAACCTCATAATTCAATAGCGGAAATCAACTAATAGCTTGATACAAATAAGTAAATCCACTTAAGACTTTATGCAGTAGTTAAAACAAGGTTATTAAAATCGAAAAAGTGAAAGGTTTTAATAAAACAACGCGATGGTGTGACGTTTTTGACTCTATTGACACAACAAGAAGGTCTTATTGTGAAAACGTCAACATGATGTAGCCTGTCTCCAATTTAAAAACGTTGCCTTCTGACTGTTTGAACAATGTTAAGAAAAATAGAAAATGTTTAGAACCTTAAAATGACAAGGGATCAATTTGATCCAAATTAATTAAACGCATTTTCAAGATGTTCGTGTGCTACTCTCCAACAGAGTTCTGTTTTCGATTTCGAAAATTTGTTTCGGTTGCAAATTTTTATAATCGTCCACAGAAAATTATCTCGGATTTTAAAATCGCGCGCTTTTAAGGCCATCGAGTTCCGGTATGATTGAGCCAATCCAAAATCCCTACGGCCTTGACTCACTCTCCTTTGAGGATCTCTAGTTTGTGGCACCAACCAATCAAGAGAAAATCCAAGCAGGCTTGAACATATTTCTTGTAATGAATCTGAATTACCAGTCGTCAGTCGTGATTTTAACTTTAAATTCAATTTGAAAAATAATGTTGAATGGATGATCAAAATATAGTCAACGAAGCAAGTTATGATGATCCTGTTGAAAAATGTGAAAAAAAGTAAACATGAAAAGAATCTAATACCACCGGCAGGATATTCCAAGTTCTTTGATTTTTACTCAAAGGAAGCCGATATTTACAAACTAAAGTGTAAATTCTGCGTGATTCCTAATATTCTAACCGGGCACAAGTCATCGAGTACAAACTTCATGAAGCACATGAGGCTATGTCCAATTTTGACGAACGGAGCAGAACCGCCCGGGGCTCCCCCCACCATGACTACCATCACTGCAACGACGCGTATATTTGAATTGCATTCACAAGGAAACTACGCACGTTTAATTCAAAATTTAAGCAATGCAAATTCATTCAACACAATTTAAAGTTGTAAACTAAATTGAATACTTCAAAGTCAAAGGTGTTGAAATTCTAGAATTTAGACACTATATTCTAATTTAGTATTAGAACATTAAAGTTTATAAGATACATTTTTTCTGATCAAACTAAATTACAAGAAAAAAAAAATTTGCTCTCGTTGCGCATAGTAACTGAACAGAGTTTTATATCATTTCCAAAACATTCCAGGTAAAATGTAAGATTATTCATGTGTTTTTATAAAAATATTTAGAATTTTTAAAAGCTTAGAGATAACTTGAAAATCAATCAAAATTGCCTAATCGAGAAAATAATCAAATAAGTGGTTTAAAAAAGATATTCCAAATTTTAAAAAAACTGTCTAAGTCCAAGTAATATAAATATGAAACAATTTGTATATGAGAATAATGGGTGATGCAAGAAGAAAACATAATTAATTAAATTTAAAAAACTTTATTGAATAAAAACTACTCTCCTTCAGTAATACTAGGCGAAGACAAGTTTAAGGATCAACTCCTTAAGCTTAAGGGCATGTAGCAAACTGTCACGTGACCAATCTTATTGAACGATCTTTATTATAAAATAATAACTCGCATGAATTTTCCATACCAGACAGACGTTCGTCTTTCTTTCCTTTGCATCAGTCCGAAATGGAAAATTTATTCATATTATTAGTTAATGAATAAGTTCGTTTAAAAGAAATGGTCACGTGAAAGTCTGGTGCATGCCCTTAATCGAACATTTAAAATTCTCACAAAATATATCTATTGCTCATCCCAACTTTTTTTTCGTTCATCGCGTTGTTTTTGTTTTTATTATTTCCTTGTTATTTCCATTCCCCCATATTTTAGAAAATAGACTGACGCTGACGCTGAATGAGCACTCGAGCAGACGAAAAATTACAGTGATGGTAGTCATGGTGGGGGGAGCCCCGGGCTGTTCTTGATCCGTTCGTAATGCGATCAGATGAAACATGGTGCGTAGATGGTGCTGGAAGTCTGCAGTCTGTGTTTACGTGGAAAGCATAGGCAAAATTAGTGAAAAATTAATTTAAATTGATACTCATAATTAAAATCTTTGTTATGCGTACATAATTTTAGTTTCATATCTTTTTAAATATTAGATCTATTGTAACTAAAAAAAAAGCGTTAACATCTTTCCTCTAGCTGCACATTCTCATTAGGTATTTTAACTTAAACACCAGCTATAACTTCACTTCGTTTAGTGCTGAGGGGAAAACAGTGGATCAAATACATGAGATTTGGTCCATTTTGTCCCTATTTTGTTAATATCTTCGTAAAAACTAATTTTTTCTGTATAAGTGTACTTGAAAATTAGTTTTGATTTCTGAATAACTATTTAATGAAATAATAAAATGATAATTATTATTCATTACGAAGATATTACAAAAATAAAAATTTTATCATGAATTTGGTGCCATTGTTTTCCCCTCAGCACTCGACGAAGTGAAATCAGCTGGCGATGAAGTGGAAATACCTAATTGCTCTCGCGCTTCGCGATCGTTTACGTACTTTTTATGCGTGCATTTGGACTAAATTTTTTCAAATATTATAAATATTGCAACATAAACCGAAAACTGTGATTTAAACCGTTGATGGACTACAGTCACAAAATGGAACTGAAATTGGTTTTCTTCAATACATGCCTGAAAACCACGGTTTTTCGAACGTATGAAACAGGCTGCACGTTGCTGCTTGTGGGACAAGGGAAAAAACTGGAAAACAAACTCGACAACAGGGAAAAAAACTCTAAACGTGTTGCTCTCTAACGGAGAATTTCAGCAGCTATCTATATCAGCAGCTGTTTATATTATTATATTTTTGTATTGGTATTTTTTACTTAAGGGGGGCCTCGCCCCCCGAACCCCGCAAAGGGGGTTTCATCCTCTCCATCACCAGGGCTCCGCCCTGGACCCGTCCTGCACCCGAACCTACTTGCGTCTCGCGCGTTTTTGTAGAACTCGTCTGCGGGATCGGGACACCCTAGCCCTACGACTCGTTCTGCAAACATCGCGCTCCACAAAAAACGCCTGCTTCTCTCCCTAGCAATATGTATTAATAATATACACAATATATAATATATAAAAATATACTAATATAATAATGAATATAATATATTCATGGGAAATAACTCCGAATTTTGGTTGGATATAAAAAAGTGTTTCAGAGAAAAGTTGAAGGGGACAGAGGGGGTC
>JAWWEA010046413.1:0-10256 GCA_035222095.1 Andricus quercuspetiolicola | reverse complement strand
TGGTGAGCGTAGTACAAATACTTTCAGTGAATCTAGGTAATTAATGCAATATTGCAAATAATCAGTGACTGTTCCTAAATTATGTAGAATTCAGACAAATGTTTTGAATTTTTTGAATTCTTCTGGAAGCATGCAATCTTTTTCAACTATTTCCAATTTCATCAACTTTAGTGGGCGGTGAACTACTACTGAAGTAAGGTGCACTTGTTTTCTTTAATTTTGTAATATTCTGTAGAAGTCTTTAAATTCCATTCAAATCTTTTGAATTTTTCTAAAATCTTTAAAATTCACGTTAAATTATTATAAATTTCTTCAAGTCCTTTGAATGCTGCAGAATTCTGTCGATTTCTTAGAATTCTAAAGATTTAAAGAAACGAGTATATCATCGTTCAGTTGTAGTTCACCGTCGACCAAAGTTAATGAATTTGGAAATAGTTAAAAGGAATTTCATATTTTGAGAAAAATTTAGAAAATTAAAAATTAATCAAATTACATCCTAAATTTTTCAAGGAAATACAAAAATCTTTCAAAGAATTCAGAAGATTACAAACGAATTCTAAGGAATCGAGAGAATCCTACAGAATTCAAAAGACTTGAAGGGATTTAAGGTAATTTAATCTGAATTCTAAAGATTTTGAGAGAATTAAAAAGAGTTGCAAAAAAATTCAAAAGACTTCAAATCAATTCACAGATATCTACAGAATTCTGTAGAATTAAAAGAAACGTGTGCATTATAAACCAATAGTAGTTCAGCCGTCGACCAGTGCTGATGAATTTGGAAGTAGTTGAAAAGAATTCCATGTTCTCAAAATTAAAAATAAATCAAGATATATCGTGAATTATTTAAGAAAATTCAATCATCTTTAAAAAAAATCAAAAGATTACAAATGAATTCTAGGAAATCGACAGAACTCTTCAGAATTCAAAAGACTTGAAGGAATTTACAAGAACTTGATCTGAATTCTGAAGATTTAAAGAGATTTGAAAAAATCCTAAAAAATTCAAAATATTTCAGATTAACTCAAAGATATCTACAGATTTCAGTACAATTGAAAGAAACGTGTGCATCCTAATCCAGTAGTAGTTAGTACGCTTTAGAAGAATTCAGAGAATTCAAAACATTTGATTGAATTTTATAATAATCAGGTACGGTAACTGATTATTTGTAATGCTGTATGAATTATCTAGGCTCACTGAAGTTGTTTTGTGCTACGCTAACCAAATTTCAGAGAACCTAGCTTAAATTTGCATTTTTTTCATGCAACGAATTTTGGTGAGCACTTGTTTTCTTTTTTTTCTTTGAATGCTCGAAGCAAGGTGAAGTTACGGCGATAGCAAATATTGCTTTTCGGGGTCACATGCACAATTGCAAATAACTGTTCACCTACGTGCAATTTCAATGCCCTGCAACCCAAAATACGCGTTGGGCCCAAAAATGTTTTGGGACTTTTCAGTTCGGACTTTTTTTTCTCTGTATCCGACATTCCGAGGAACGACAATACTTCTGGGACAACCTGTGTAGATAAGGTTTAGGTACACAAGAATTTGAGAATATAAAAAGTAGATGAATTTGCTTTTTAAGACATCGAAATATCTACCGAAATCGAAAGTTTAATAAGAATTTTTGGAAACAAAAGCATTGAACCTGCAACCAGAAGCAGTGATTTATTTTCTGAAAACCTAGGGAGGCTTGAAAAATTTAGTTAAATCTGTTATCTTTAGCCGTTTCCTTAATGTAGGTGAAAGTCTTTCGTCATCAGCCTGTGGCATTCCATGATGAAAAAACTGCTCGCAAGAAATTTTATACTCGAATTTCAAGCATGTCGCTCTAATAAGTGCAAAATTAATAGAAAATCAAGAAAAGTGTAAATAATTTATAACTCTTGTGACATTTCATGACCCTATAACTATAAGGTTCTATCTTGAGCCTGGAAAGCCCTCTGTTTCTCATTTGTTTTCTATGTGAAGTAATAGGAAACAATCAAAAATCAAAATAGAAGCCTATGGTTCTAGAGACACATTTTTTTTAAAGATAAGAGTTCCTAATCCAAGTGATATCTCTTTGGTTCAATTCCTGGTGCGGAAATTTTCCAAGAATATGTTTCAAATATAACTTAGAATCATGTTACCGGAAGTGATGAAATATTTTCTGAAAACGGGGAGAAGTTTGACTAATTCGTTTTCTGACCTTTGGCCTTTTTCAAAAGATAGATAAGAGTTACTCCTAAAATTGGAACCTTGCCTCTTATATTCAATGATGGAAAAACTACCTAAAAAAGGGTTGAAAAATAAATTTCAATCATGAGATGGGTAAATGATTTATAACTTAAGTGACACTTACTGACATAAAAAAAGATAATGGGAGTTTTTCGTAAAAGTGAAACCTTGCTTGTTGTATTTCTCCATAGAAGAACTGCCCTTACTATTGTCGAAATAAAAATAATCTTCAAGATAAACCCATATCTGTTCTTTAGAGAAGGTCATATATCTGCAAGATTACGAATCAGTGAAATTTCTCATCGCTTTCAAATAATACTGCACCGCTTCCGGCTTCACTTCACAGAAAAGAACTTATCTATGTTTTAATAATGATCAATTGTCAGAAAAGTTACAAATTAGTAAAACTTCTGCACGTTTTCAGATAATACAGATAAAATCAGATAATGCTGGTCTAAAGTTTAACTAAAAATGTATTGCATTCGGATTGATGCTAACCTGGAAAGCTGTAACAAAGGGATAATCAAATATAGGATTTTTGTTGAGAATAAAAACAGTGTCAGTGTCAGTTCATCGAAAGTCATAGTAAAAACGATATAAGTACTGAAAAAGAGAGTTTTTCTATAATTCGCGAAAAATTGCCAGTGAAAAAAGTGAATGGATAGAGCAAAAAAGTGAGGCACAGTGCAAAAAGTTAATAAAGTGCAGACTACTTCGTGTTACTTCGGGCGTGTTCGTGCTGCCTCGGGTGTGCCCGTGCATCGTGCGCAGCCAACTTCATTCTATATTCCGACTACCGTCCATAACCTAAATCAATTTCCAAAAATTTTTTGATTATCAATGGTTTCATCGCTTCCATGGATATGGGCGAAATTGGTGAAAATATGTCTAAAGAATTTCTGGAGTGCTGCACCCCTCCCGAAGTTTCAAAGATGGCAAGACTTGGTCAAGACAAGCTATCCGTGAAACACTTCCTGAAAAGTCTCACCACCAGTTTCACCGAAAATACTGTGCTTGGTTTTTATTACGAAAAATCGGAAATTTGGAAGCCCTCAACTTTATGGGTCAACTATTAAATGGTGCGAAGCATGGTTCTTGCCAACCACGACATCGACATCAGCAAATATGCGAAGTTATTGGCATTCATCAACAACTTCGCAATTTACATCCTAACCTTCCTGTCCAAACATTCTTACCAGCTTATTGTTGCGTCCATCTCATTGCCATGGTTTTGATAATTGACATTGTTATTGTTGCGTCAATCGACAAAAAATCGCCTTCTTCTTACACAAAAAACAGGTAAACAAAAACTCGCACTTTTTAAACAAACTATAGAAAAAGCATCGCGTCCCACACATTGAAAAAGCGACGATTTAAAACTCTTGTGACACTCGTTTTAAATCTTTTGCTTTTTCAACTTGTAGTAAAATATACTATTTCCTTGAAATATATGATTTTTTACATCTTGATCCAAGAAAAAAAAGATGTCTATAGTTCTCCTATTTCACGGATTTGAGAGATACTATTAAATATGTTAGAAACTATAATTACAAATACAGTTTCTCTTATTTTAAGAAATTTAAGGAATATTAGACATATTTTTTCACAAGTTTAAAATATAAAAATATATTATTACATATAAATTATTCTATATTGGACATTATATTTTGTGTTTAAATCAAGGTTTCCAAAATTGAATTTTTAAACATTTTCTACAAGCTTCCAGAGGACAACAAAACGGAACGTCAAAGTTCTGTAACCAATTATCCGATGTAGCCTCTTAACCTGTATATTATTAACATCTTTGGAAATTTTAATCCTAACTTGAACGAGCTTTTTGAGCGTAATGTATTTCATATTCCCGATTATTTTAATTAACTTTTATTTTAATATTATACAGAAGGAGTAGAAAATTGTCATAATTCCAGGTACGGAAATTTTAAAGACCCTGTAACCCTTCCGTGAATACTTTACTGTTTCATCCAGCAATTAACCCAAGACGTCCAGAATCGTAATTTCCAAGAAAAATTTCTGCCAGCTTGGGCCCGAAACTCTATATACCTGAGCCTTAGTCCCCTTCACCTAATATCAAAAATATAATTTCAAGGTTCGACCTTCAGAAATAGCACATCAAGGCAAGAGTGAATATACAAGTGGTTACTTCATATATTGCGGAAGAAGAGCAGTTTTATTGAAAATGTTATTTATAAAAAAGGTACATAAGTCGTATAAAGACTTTGTTAAGCCTATTTCTAATTTCCTCTTGAAAACGACTTGTGGTGGCCTAATTGGAATTTATTATATAATTATTTATTCTAATTTATGGTTGATGTTTTTTGGGAATTGTTCTCAGAAAGGAATTGGACATAAATTGTATCACATTGACGACAAACTATCAAATGCCACAAAAGTTAAAAATTATTTACATTTTTCCTAATTAAAAAAGATGTCCTATTTATGGTTGCATTACTGAAGTTTCTGCTTCCAAAGCTTTTTCCGTAGCTTCTTATCAAGAAATGCAACGAAATTTGTGTGACTTTGTCGCCAAAGTGATATCTGTAGTAAAAAATGTCCAAGTGTTTGAGAAGCTTTTCTTTTTTCCTGTCTTCTTTAATTCTACGAAAAGTTGGGTTACTTTCGGTCGCATTATTATCTCATAAGAACTTTTTTCACTCCTACCCATGCACAATCCCAGGATCGATGTCAAGAATGCCATCAATCAATTTCATAAAATGGTCCACCAAGGGACTATTTTCCGCCGCTGATCGAATTTTGCCTATATATATCCACGACTTGAATGCTTACAAGAAGTTTAATTGTACCGTCGAATCGCTGCTCAAATATCTCCGGAACGTCTTCAAATTAGTGCGGAAAGTAACTAAGTGGACTTAGACAAAGAGTGAACAACTCACAGAAAACTTAGAATCAGTGGGTCCATCTTGAAACTCGATAAAAAAGTCTAGAATTGTTTTTATTCCAAACATAACTCAAGTCAGCGACCACTTAAATTAAGAAAACCCTTAGATTAAATTCTGCATTAATCTACTGTATATACATTATATTATAAAGGTGGAGTCTACATAGTTGGCGCCGGCAACGAACAATCTTGCCGGCACCGGCAACGAAGCGGGTTGCTGTCTGTTTTTCACGAACAGCGAAATATCAAACAAAAGAGAATTATTTATATAGTCATCCAAATACCTGAAAATATAATTTGCAAGGTCCAAACTGATAAAAATCATGTTTTGAAAAGAAAAATAATCTGTTAGTATTTTTTTTTCATGAAAATACGATGAGCGTAGACCAAGTATTTTCAGTTTGAATAGGAACTTCGTTAAACGTAACCAACTATTGATTCAAATTACGGAAATTGTTTATAACTAGAATGAAAAATTATCGCTTTTGTTATTTGATGAATATTAAACCATTAAGCCATTTCCCTTTCGGGGTAAGCGTGACTCACTGGATTGGGAAGTGTGTAATGTGAGGAAGGGAGTATACATTTTTCAGATTGATCTGTCCTGGCATACTTCTCTAGCTTCATTCACGTCCATGCATTTTTTCATACAAGCTCTTGTGTTTCTATGGCTTCTTATGTCTCTTCGAATTAGGACGTTCATCTTTCATTCTCTCCGCATGCCCGAACCATCTTAACCGATTTCTTTCCCATATGTCCACTAAGGTCTCTTCAGCACCACATTCTTGAAGGATTATATCATTATTCACTTTGCCCATCACTGTTTTCCCGCATATTGTGCACAGGAATTTCATGCCAATCGCAATAATTGTACGATTTTGAAAAATAAAAAAAATATCAAGAAACTCTTACGGTTAAAAATTATTTTTCACGAAAATATTTTTCAAAATGAAGCTTCGTCTTGTGTTAGTGTTATTGTTTAAACATCGGTATCGGATTTCTTGATAGTTGATGTCACAGTCTAAAATGCTCAATATTAGTTTTAAATCACCTGCAACCAGTAAACGTACTGCGCAACGTAAGCGCAGTAGGTCAACCTGATTAAGTTGGGATCGTCTAGACAAATAATCGATATTTTGTTGAAATTACAAGAATTATGTGTAGTGAATATAAAACATTATTTCTATAACCAGTCATTGGGGTACCTCTCCGTCCCCACGAGACGTTGGAAAGGGGTAGGGGTTTGACCAACATTATTTTTGAGACCAGTTATAGAAGTGCCTTTTAGCTCCTCAAGAGACGTTGAAAGCAATAGGGGTTTGTCCAACATTATTTTTGGGACTACTCACAGGAGTGCCTTTCAGATCCCCACGGTACGCTAGTGAGTGATAGGGTTTTGACCAACATTATTTTTGTGACCAGTCACAGAGATGCCGTTCCGCCACCCACGACACGCTGAAAAGGGGTAGGGCTTTGACCAAAATTATTTCTGTGACCAGTAACAGAGATGCCTTTTCGCCACCCACGATACGCTGAAAAGGGGTAGGGGTTTGACCAAAATTATTTTTGTGATCAGTCACAGATGTGCCTTTCCGCCCCCCATGATAATTTGGAAAGGGGTAGGGGTTTGAACAACATTATTTTTGTGAACAGTCACTAGAGGTGCCTTTCCGACACGCATGATGAGTTGGAAAGGGACAGGGGTTTGACCAACATTATTTCTGTGACCAGTGACAGGGGTACCTTCTCGCTTCCACAAGTCGTGATCGTAATTCTTGAGTTGCAAATCGACCATAAAGTGTGATATATACATTGAACGTTCCATCCAAAGCATCAAAAGTTAAAAACTAGAAAAACAACTCTGAAGTTACATGGCCTCGCTCTAAAATGCATGACGGCCCCTTCCGTATGCTTTAAATATGCTTTTTGTCGGTACACAAGGTTTCAAAAAATGTTCTAAACATAACATTTTTATTTTTGAAAACGTGGTATTCAAGGTTTTGACCTTGAAAATTGTTTTTTTTTGCTTTTTTCATAGCATAATTATTGTAAATTATTGAAGGAAGGGAAATGAAACCCAATTCTACAAGCCGTATCCCTCACCAGCATTCCTGAGGTTGTGCAAAAGCTCCATTCACAAAGGAAGAAGAGAGCACCCCCGGAAGCAACAACGAAAGGATTACAATAACGTTCCAAGCAACAATAAACTAAATCTTCGGTAATTTTTTACATTTCTATACGGTTATTCCTTATTTATTCCTCTAATGTATTTAAAACTTAGTGACGAAAGTCTTTTCTATTGGTTAAAGGATGGACACCAAAACGAGGTTTCTTCGTTGCTTTTTCCTGAATCTCTGTTTCCTACATGTTGTAACAAAATTTAGAATTAAGAAGAGAAGAAGTAGCGTAAGTTTAGATTTAATTCTTTTGTAACAAGGTGAGTGAGTCTGATCCAACATGCAACATACCTCGTTATTAGTGCACCGGCCTTTAAACGCAAGCAATACAAAATCATGAGACTATCAGACATGAAGTGATTATATTTAGATTATATTTTGTCTCTATTATAGAGCAAACTTAAATATACTTAAAACTTTCACTCAAATAAGTATTTGTTACATTTTATTTATCTTGACAACTTTATATAAAGATACAATATTTTACAATGAGTGTGAAACGGAAGGTGGAAAGCATCTCGATGAAGCAGATCAGCAAAATTCTTCATTGTAAATTTTATCAGGTGGTCATTCGACATTGGTCTAATTAATGGTTGTTCAATTATTATGCATTATTTTGAATCACGTTGCATATCTGAGGCTTGGCTGACACTTGATCTCAAACCCTATAGGTACATAGACACGCATGATGAATTTTACTAGAAGTCTTAATTCGAAAGACGGATGTTCTATCGCTACATACTTTCAAAGAGATCGACTGGCTAGTGTCAGCCATTTATCATGTGACAAGTTCCTAGGACTTCATTGAGCAAAGTATTCAGAAGAATCACCTCTGCTAACAGCTCTTCATATGTCTAGAAGGCACTTTGATCAAAACTTAAATCACTGGTGTTAACTATTGGCACATGTGAACTTCCGATGGCATCAAAGTAAAGAACGGGAAGCTTCTCACAAAATTGTAGAGACTTACCAATTGGTCCTGAAAAATCGTTTGGTCCACTAGCTTAACCGCAAGTTCTGTGAATACGTAATTCACTGATAGCTTGTTGCCGTGAAGCTCGCAAATAACCCATTGCATTGATCTTTCCAGGGTAACTTCTAGCCTCCGAATGATGCCCGCATGCTTGCCTGTATTCGTAGGACAACCATCACATTCCAGACATTCTAAACTTGAGAGATCAATTTATTTTTCAGCGAAAAATTCTAACATAGCACTTGAAACGCTTTCTGCTGGCGTAGGTTTCTATGATACATGTCTCAAATATGAACTCCCAGGCTCCTGAATGAAAAAAGTGTGCTCTCGTCGTTCTATTATATGATGCGATTGTCCGTAATTCATTTCTTCCAATACTTTTGTCAAAATCCTTTTTGCCATCGCAGTAAAGAGCTTTAATTCCTGAAGCAGATGAGAGTTGATCTTTCTACAGTTCTCCACGAGCTTCTTCCTTTCGCGAGATATTTTACTTGTATCAAAAACCAATCCTGCTACTTCAGGAACATGTTTACTCACGTCATATAGGATTGCGGAAGCCAATGCTGCGACAGATCTATCTACAATAGCAGATCTATCGCAAAGTTGAGGAAACATCGAACATTTTATTCTTGTTTGCCCAGTTGGTAATTTGCTTCGAGGGGGACCCATTCTTCTACATCGTCGTCTTCTTTTTCATCCTCAGTCGAATTCTTGTGTTTTGCAACTTCACTTATATCAGACTTTTCTTCTTTTTTCACTTTCCGTCGCTTAATATTAACTTCATCTTCACCTTTCACCATTTCACCCATACGCTTTAGTCGGCCTTCATGATTCTCTGTAATACTGGAAAATGTAAAATCAAATGTCAATTTCATCCTCGTAGAAGATTGCTGGGCTACAAGAAAAGGTCTGGCAAATTCAGAAATTTGGTCCGGCCAACTACAATCATCTTTGCACTTGCCAGTCGATATATCAAGTGGACTATCCTTCTGTTGCAGGAATAGCTTCAACTTACTTTTGAAGCTCGGTTTACTTCAGTTCCTGTTATGTGACCTCTTTAAATAATAGAGTTCATCGAGATCCTTCCGGATTATCTGCATAATTCTTTTATCAGTAACGATGGAGATAGAAGTATGTTCCAAATATTATTAACTTTTGTACATACAAAATTCAGAAAAGTTGAAGCTGATGAATGTGTTGCAAATTTATGAAAAATCGTCTCATCTTCAAAATCATAATGCCCCATGATTTTCAAGTTGTTTGGTAACATCCTGTGATTTAAACCACAGCAAACTCCGAGAATCTCGAATTTTCTAAAGCTCATTTGAGTCATTTTTCGAAACTTAACACGATACTCACCCGAAAAAACTTTAATTTCTTTCAAAAGATAAGAAAAAAAAAACAAAATGTTGTCAAAAGAAGAAACACAGGGTTATCTTCAATCGCTGTCGGTGACAAAGTAAAAAGTAAACAAATGGACGAACAATCGATTCAAAATCAATCGATTCAAAGTCGCTTTTAACATGAGATTGAAGTTCGCAACGTTTACGGCAAACGAAATTCAAAAAAATTATTTTCGTCTCAAACATATAAGACCCAATATTTTCATCGCAAAATAGTTGCATACACTCCCACAAATGACTCACCAAAGTTTCAGCACATTCGCGCATATTAATTTCACCCCATAACATCCCTCAGGACTAAAAAACTCACTAAATTTACCTTAATTCGTGCGGTCAAAATTTTATTGTTGCTAATAAGTCCTCTCAATGCTCAAAGATTCCAAAAAACTTTCATCCCTCCAAATCATGTGGAACTAACGCCATATCATCCCTTAGAACTAAAAAAATCACTAAATTTACCCTAATCCGTAGGGTTAAAATTTTCTTGCTGATAATACGTTCATTCAACGCCAAAAGACTCAACAAAAATTTTCATCCCTTCAGCTCTTGTGGAACTCACCCCATGTCAT
>JAWWEA010046412.1:0-15753 GCA_035222095.1 Andricus quercuspetiolicola | reverse complement strand
GGCATAGTGGGAGTTGGGGGCGCCACTTTACTGCTAGCTGACATTTCTAATGGGTTGTTACTCTCTATTTCTCTCTGGTTCTACAAAATGCTTAAATGCTTAACCAAATAGTTGAATATTTCACTAGTTTTTATTTTTTCAAGAATTTTGAAAAATTATCATTCACATCTGTATTTTTCGCATGTGATATGATTACTTTATGTGAACTTGAAATAAATTTTATTTACAAAGTTCAGGTATTTTATTGAATATTTGTCCTTACGGGCGAAAAATGCAACTACTTTGTTGAAAGTTGAACTACATTGTAAGAAAATTCATTGAATTAGTTTAAGATTTACCTCTGAGAAAAACTTTGACTATTTTGTTGAAAATTCTTTTTTTTTTGGTTACAATCCATTTTTTCATGTGTTAATTTAACCATTCCATTTTTGGTTAAATATTTATCGTTTTCAGTGTGAAATTGAAATCTTTTATATAGAAGGACCTTTTTTTATAGAAAACTCGTCTTTTCTTTGGAAGTTCGACTATTTTGTTTAAAATTCGTCCTTTTTGGTTGAATTTAACTGCTTTTAATCTCAAATTTGAAAAACTACATTTTTAGTTGAGAATACAACTTTTTGGTTACATTCGACTGTTTTTTCAATAAAAATTAAAAACTTTCCTTGGTTGAAATATAAAATATTATATTTTTCATTGTAAAACTAGTCTATTTTGGTTTGAAATTCAACCACTTGGTTAAAAATTGAACCATTCTCCAAAAACATGGTGCCCTTTGCTCGAAAGCTCAACATTTTGATTTTAAATGCAACCATTTTGGTTCATAATTTATTTTCATTCAACTAATTGCTTAAAAATTAATCTTTGTAGGTCGAAAATTCAACTATATGGTCGAAAATTTAAATATTTTCTCAAAAATTGAATTCTTTGTCAAATATTTTACTATTTTGTTAGAATTTTTAGTTTTTTCGAAAATTTGACTGCTTTGGTGTAAATTCGTATTTTTAGATTAAAAATTCATCCTTTTTTGCAGAAAATTCGGGGAATTTGACGAGTTGATAATACAAACTACAAAATGTTCTTAGTTTTCTAAATTAAAAAAAAATAATTCGTATAGTTTTCAAGTTTTATTTTATTACTTCTTGAACCATGATTATCAGATGTGACCTTTTTTCAATGCTGTAGTAGCGCAATCATTTAAAATTTGTCACAGAGACTCTGTAAATATCAAACGATTACGCCACTTCTCCCTGAGATTTTCATTTCCTCGTCACTTAAGATTGACTTTAATTTTTTATTGCCTTGTTATTGAGTGACTATGATCGACATCAAATCAATATGAAGCAATCATATCTTTACCACCTGTGTTTTATTTGATCAGCTCTTTTTGTAAAAAATAATTTTTCCTACAATCTTTCTTACGTAATATCTTTAATCAGTCAGCAAGATTGTAAATTCAGTTGTCCAGGATTATATTATAAATTCAAGGGGCAGCAATTTTACTAGAATATTATAATAACGTCAAGAAAACCTCAATACTGCTCTAATTGGATCTTTTCCAATCTCCAGATTTTAGAAAAATAGACATAAATACGGAGTTCCTTGACAATTTTTTCTTCAAGGTGCAATTAATTTAACGGATGTACCCATCCAGTTAATTATGGTGACTAATACCATTTATGAACTCAGGACCTGTGTTCCACGTGCCAATGATATTTATCGTCTACAGTATTTGTATTTGTTATATAGAGAGACACAGAGCAGTTGACGTGTCGAAATCTAATTCAACGACCAACTCTCGTTTACTCGTTTTGAACACGAAAAAAGGCAAACAATTTCGTAACTTATTATATCAATTGTCAGAAGACAAAATAAAAAATTATTCTCAACATTACAATTTAATTGCCTCCAATGAGAATCTTCGTATTTACTGATTATATTTATTAAATATCAATTTGAAAGTTATCAAAAAAAGACGGATGCTATCCGCCACTTTTTTTTAAGTCGCCAGAACAGCACAAAAAATGTCCTTATATTTCCGCTTCTCTAAATCATTACAAATAACGGCTACATGCTTCTATAGTTTTCGCTGTATTTTTCTATCATAAAGTCTGAAAAAATTCATTTTTGGTATATATAAAAATGTCATTCTTTAATGATTTCATATGATCTAATATTCTACAATGGACATCTTCCACCATTTCGGCATACATACAGAAAAAGCTTCTTTAAATCAAAGGAAGTTTAGCATTGCTATGCGTTTAAAGAAAAGTTTTTTCTAATTCAGGAAATTTCCTGTTTATTTCGTTTTATCCAAATTAGAGATATTGTTTGTTGTTTCAGCGAGAATCTTTTTTCAATGGAAGAACTATTTTTCATATTTAACCAAAACTTGATTTTAAATAAAGACTGTCTAAAAGTCGACTTCTTGAGAAAATCAAATTTTATAATTTTCGGAAAAACTGCCATCAATTTGTTATTTCTAAATATTTTTGTATTTTCTTCAGATTATTAAATTTATCAAAAACCCACATAAAAAGCACCAGATTCTTTTTAAGGTATGTTAATCGATTTGTCTTTGTTTACACTTTAATTCATCAGAGTAAATGCTAAGAAAAATCATTGAGGTTCTTGTCTTTCGACATATAAGGATGTTTAATTACTCTAAAAGCGCCAAGGGTATTAAATCTAACACATTCGCAAAACTTCGAGACCTAATATCAACAATCTTTCTCCTTCCACTCTAGCTATTTTATAGAAGAAGTGAAACGTGTCATTTGGAAGTAGTAAAATTTGGTATAAATAGCAGGCATTTATCAAGTTACTCATCACAAGCAATTTTTGAATTCACTTCCATCTTTCATTTTTCTGTCAGACAAAATGAAGGTCAGTGCTGTTAATCTTCTTCTTGCATTCGCCGGATTTCTGCATTTTGATGGTAGGTGCAATGTTATATATTAAAATTGATATTTATGAAAAAATATGAAATTAGACACTATCACGAAATACAACATTTAAATTCATCTTTTTGGCGGAAACGTCATTTCCTTGCCTGAAAATGTCACTATTTGTTGCGAATTTGTTCTTTTTTCTTTGTTGAAAATTATGATTTTCTATTAATTGAAAAATTAACTGTTTCATGTTTTACTGGTAATCCTTTCATTCGTAGTTTGAAGTTCGATAATGTGGTAAAAATTTGATCTAGCTGACTGAAAATAAAAACAATTGTGGGTTTAAAGATTCACTTTTCAAGTGGAAATTTAGGCATTGCATTTGGCAGTATAAAATGTATATTCCTTAGTTGAGGACTCAACTACCGCGTTGAAAATTCATGTAGTTTAATTAATATTTGTGTTTTCTTTGTATAACAACAATATTCTTGATTACATTTTTTTTGTAGAGACAAAATTTCTTTAGTTTAAAATTGATCATTTTTGTTTAAAATTATTTTTTTTTCATAGTTTTAGAAAACCAACTTCGTTAAATGAAAATCTATCTATTCTATTTTTGGTTGAAAATTTTAACTAGTTAACTGTAATTCATGTATTTTGTTCAATAGTGTTTTTGTTTTTACATTCTCATATTTTATGACTGATAAGTATTAGAATTGTCCGAAATTTCACACATCAGTTTTTTAACGTATCTCCACGTTTTGAGAACCCCTGAAGCCGAAAATCAATTTTTAGACATGGCGTTTGTCTGCTGTGTGTACGCCAGTCCATGCATTCGTCAACCAGCGGTTATGATTTTATCTATTGAAAATTCTATCCAAAAATCGAATATTCCATTTTTACGCCAAATGACGACAGATACGTGAAAAAGCTTCGGAAGAAAAATGAGAGATTTGAAAAGTCTCAAGAAGGAATTATGGCTTTTGAAAAGTCCTATCAAATCTCACATGACCATTTTTTTATAGGACTTGTGATTTTGGTTTTATTTATTGAAAATAATATGAAAAAATCGAAAATTCCAAGCCAAATTTCGAGAAAATGTTACACATAATCCTATTTTTAGCATAAAGACGGGAAGTAGAAAACAAGGCCTGAAAAAGGGATTGTAGCTCTTGATTGCAAGGTAGCTTAGAAAATAAATATACATTTAAAAAATGTCTGTCAAAAGTCGAGCGTGAAGCTCGAGTGTCACGGTAAGAATGGCAGAATTGTTCATTCTCGTAGAAAAATAATATTTTTGGTTGAAAATTCATTTTTTTTTTATTAAAACTTTATTAATTTGGTTGGAAAATAAAATTTTTTCAATTCATTTTTTATGGTTGTAGAAAGTTAATTACTCTAAATGAATACCTAATTATATAATTTCTGATTGAAAATTAATCTTTTTAACCGTAAATTTAACTATTCAATTTTTGGTTGAAAATTATGCTTTCTTAGTTTGAAGTTGTACAAATTGGTTCGAAATTCAATATTTAACAGCAGAGATTGTTCTTACTGGAAATTTAAGTGTACCATTTTTTGTTAGAAATTTATGCTTTTTAGTTTGGAATTTAACTACTTGTCTGAAAATGTATGTATTCAGTTGAAAGTTCATCTTTCTTGGTAGAAAATTAACATTTCTGCATAAAAATTCATCTTTTCGATTGAAACTTCATCTCTTTGGTTGCAAATTTTAATCTTCGTTGCAATTTGTTCTTTTTTTGGTAGAAAATGATTTTTCTTTCCAACTAAAAATTCAACTATTTAAGTTTTTGTTGAAAATTTATCTTTAAATTTCTGATTTTCTTTAAAATTGGTCTTTTTTAATAAAAGTTGTTCTTCTTAATTGAAATTTGCCTTGTTTGCTTAAAATTGCGCTATCTTGTTGACGATTCCTTACTTTTTGGTGGGAAAATTATTTTGTTATAACTGAAAATTTAACGGTTTCATTTTTGGGTGGAAATAAAATAGCTATATATTAATTAAAGAATTGTACGAAAATGAAAAAGGACGCTATTTTCTAAGATTTTCAACTCTGTGGAAATGTCCGAGAGCGGCTGCGTCGTGTTTCCGTCGTCTGACAGCCGTCTTATCTTATATTAAAAAAAAATTAAATAAATTCTTCTTCTTAACTTCAGATTTTTGCTAAAATTTTCGTGAGTCATTTAACGAGTTCAACTCGAGACACAAGATTCAAGAAATACTTGATTGGTTCAATGTTTGAAATGTTTAACTTACTACTGAAAGAAATTTGGAACGGCTGCGGTACTTGAACGTACCACTAATTCGTTGAATGGGAATCGGAGCCTGACTTTCGTTTACGACGAGCTGCTCCAGCCGTGAGACGAACATAGCACCAAATGCTCGTGCAGAAAAGTTTGGCACTTCGTTCATCCTACAGTGGGACAGCAGCGCTCCTCAAATAGGACAGCAGGCGTCTCAAGCAGAGGGGGTGCCGCGTCATACGTGTAAATGCCACAGCCGTCCAAAATTTCGTTCCGTGTACTGTACGTAAACTTGATAAGTGTCAATTTTTTTGTACAAAATTAGGTGCTGCTGCCGACCTCGTCACGGTAACACTGGTCAATAACGTCAAGATTCCTACTCCGCTCCACGCGGTGCAACAAATACCTACTTGGATGTCAAATTCACCAGAGGTAGATTTTCAACACTATGAAGTTTTTACAGATACAGCTTATCACAATTTTCATTCCGGTTCATTCGGACCAATAACAGGAGCAATTCCCGGTGATGTTGAATATAACCCAAAATCAATTAAGCTAGATATAGGTTTAGGTGAACACAGACGAATATATTTTGACAATGGGGGATTTCACAATTACACTCGGGGTTTAGTCCGTCGGCCATTAAGTTGGGGTCAAATATTTATAACAATACCGGGAACTCAACTTGTCCGTTATACAGAGTTACGTTTAAAACCAGAAAAAATTTATCCTGATCTAACGGACTATTATCATCATACGTGGAATCTGCACCAGTAAATAACAACGGTGCACAAATAAATAAATTTCTCAAGTAGATTTACAAATTTTTAATTTCAAATAAAAATCTTACCAATTCTTCCGATAATAACCTTGAAACTCTTCAAATATCCCAATCCTATCGTTTACAATTCCAATTCTGTAACTTGGTATATTTTTGCAACTTTCATCTGATAATTATGTATATCGAATTGAATAAATATAATCATAAGTTTCCCATGGGAAAGTATTTTTTATTTATCAAGATTCTGTGCAAAGTGTGGTTGCGAATATTTCGTATCATTAGGCCCAGTCAAGCCTTGCCGCCAGATAAGAGGGAGAACCGGCCGGTAGTATAACTACTGAAAATATCACGTTTCCCATAACTTATACGCGGAGAAAACATTAACGAATTATGACTCTTGATCTTTAGACCACAATTTACAATATTTTACGAAAGGTGATAATGTTTTGCAAACGAGTAATGAAAGGTAAATAATTAAGGTTTTCATTGATATAAATATAATAATGACTTATGTAGCTCATATGGTTGTAATGTTGTTGTGAAAGTTCGTGCGGCGTGCAAGTTGCTGAATAAACTTCACCAGTTCAAGATTCACGTTTTCCTCCCAGAAAAACCTCGATCCTCAAAAATACACCGATTCGGTGTTGTTTTCAGTTGCGACAAAAGTGAGACACCGGAGAATGAGAATGCAGCTATGTTCATGTTACAGTTTCACACCTGAAGTATTTTGATTTTGGGAAAAAAATATCTCTTTTCGAGACCATAACAAATGCGCTGCAACAAAAATGAGCCCACTATTTTTCTGTGCTCCACCCCAAGGTTTAGGAAGAGCTGTGGTGACTTCTCTGCCCTGCTCCAAGAACATTCTCGGGAGAGGGGGGAGGTGGGAGATAGGGCATGCTCCCGGAAACCAAGGTTCTTCATAACTTTGATCACGTTTATTGTGTTGCTTGTGTTCGCACATGAATGCTTTCATCTTGCTTTATTGATTACGTTTCACACGAAGCCTTCAATATAGTCACTGTAGTCTTTTCTCTCTCTTCTATTCGTTAGCTTTAAGATATAGAAACCGCGTTCATAGCATAATTGTATTTTTAAATTATTTTTTAATTATTGATATAAATAAAACGCATATTATTTAAAATTTATTTAATTTCGCTGGAACCTATAAGTAAATTGGTACTTGATCAATATCATTTTCATTAAATAATTCTTAACCTAAAACTAAAAGAATTTTAAACAAAATAGTTAAATTTTGAGGAAAATAAACTAATTTTCAATAAAGTACTTGAACTTCCGACAAAATAATTGTTCACTTTGTATCAGATTTATAAATACTCGAGCATGAAACACACCATTTTCATTCAAAGAAATTCATTTTCGGCGAAATACTTGCATTTTCTATCAGATATTTTAATTTTCACTAAAAAATTAGAATTACGAACTGAATTAAAAGATCCCAAGAAGATAGTCTAGCTATTTTACATGAAAATGTAGGTATTTTTTAATCAAGAGTCTACTATTATATTTTTGATCGAGAATTCATCCTTTATGGTTTAAAATTGTACTAGTCGGTTGAAAGTTTATTTTTTTCTAAAATTAATCTGAAATTTTGGTTGAAAATGAATCTTTCTTAATTCAATATCCACAAATTTCGTTAAAAGTGTAAGTATTTGGTTGAAAATTCAACTTTTTTGGTAGAAAACTAATCTTCCCTGGTAGGAATTTCACCTTTTTGGTATTGAGAGCGGAGTGAGAGTCTATAGGTATGACAAAATGGACCTTCGACTAATTGAGGTTAGCTTCGTACAACTGAATAAGACTCGTTTCCAATAACATTTTTGTTTACTCTCCTCCACGCGCCATGAACGTGAAAGAGGACGAACAATTTTATATCTCACCTACTATATAAATTGGCAGTTAACGTAAATTGAAACTGCCTATTTCATTATGGATATAAAATGATCCAATGACGAAAATTTATTTAAGAGAACTTGTTGAAGAACTCCAAAATGTCTTGTGTCAAGATCCAACTTTCTTCGAACGTTATGTAGAATGTCGATAATTGCTCAAAATAGAGAAAATAAATATTGATTCGGTTATCTGTTCATTTTAAAAATTTCACTTTTATTAGTCAAAATTGACTGAAAGTGTCTACACAAAAAAGTAGACATTTCGATACCGCTTTGTATCTTTCTCAAGGCTGTTTACGCAGAGTTTTTTTTAAAAATAAAATAATAAAATCGATGAGGTATAAAATGTCATTGTATTTATAAAAAGGTCAAAAATGATATCAGAGTTAAAAAATGAAATTTTCTATAACCTTGTGCGTAGAAGAACGAAGGTTCGAGTTAATTGATCACATTTTTGGTGAATATTAGTGAACGCCGAAGCGTTTAATAAGTAGTTAAAAAACGACGGACAATAATAATCAATCAGCGAATCAAGAATTTTTCTATTGAAAAGGGATTTGGCTGTAATTCAGCATTTAAATTTAAACAAAAAAATGTCCATAGACAAAAAAAGTTTCTGGCATTCTTTTCAATAACGCAAAAAAATAGCCTTGTGAAATGCATGCTGCAATCTGCCTTGACTCACTTCAAAGATTTTACAAGTTAATGATGCCCATTTTACTTTATTATGCTATTTATATAATATTGTACTGCGAAAAATTTAAAAAAGAAACCAAAATCATAGACACTAGTTATTCTTGAAAGGAAGATATCGCATATGAAATGTCCAATTTTTTAAGGTTATGTTGAAAATCCGATGTTTTCCCCTGCGCATGTTCCAAAAATCCCGGGACTATGTAAAGTGTTATAATATAAACTTGCAATATTAGGTTAATATTACATTTTTTAAGAAGCTAGGTATTTTTATCATCCAATTTTATTCGTTTGAAAAAAAAATAAAAAACGTTTGTTAATATTGAACTGTATGATTATTCATAGTATTTATTGATTTTAAATAGGCCTGCGCTTTTCGGCACATCGACAGTTGAAAACGTCGGCAACCGCCGATGGCCATCTGTCGGAGATTAACAAACTAAAAAGGAAACCCTAATAAGAGTTCATTTAGAGCCCAATTTCTAAATGATGCCAAGTTTTACTTGAGCCGCAACATTTCTTTTGTCTTTACCATGCAGATTTCAGGTTAAGGCGTTTAGACAAGCTTGCTTGCCGCGAATCTGTGAACAAAAGCGAATCGTAGTGGACGCGGCGCGGCCTAATGCTTGTTGCTTCGACGTGGAGGACGGATCTCAAGATTTATTTTTTTTCTCGCAAACTACTAGCGGTCCAAAAATAAAACTCGCAGGACTGATAAACCACATTTTTGGCCTTCCCCGACACAAAAATTCAAGAAATTTAATAGCACGTATTTTTGAGAATGCGATTTTAGTTTTTTGAGTTTTCAAAAAAATGTTAAAAACTTTTTTTTTCTTTATGGAAATTCTTTCGTTTAAATTTACTTACTGAAAATTTAAGGTTTCCTATTTGATTTTTTCAGTTCAATATTCGTCTTTTTTGGTAGGAAAATAACCTTCTTTGTTTAAAATTTCCTTTTATTTAATTAAAGATGCAACAGTTTGGCTAACAATGACCTATTTTGTTGAAAGTGCATATTTCATGCTTAAAAATGCAACTAATTTACAGAGAGTCCAGCTTTTGGCTTCAAGTTCAACGATTCGGATGAATTTTTTTTTCTTGAATGAAAAATCTTCAATCATCTTGTGATTAGACTTTATTATTTTAGTTAAAAATTGATTTCTTTGGTTGAAAATTGGACTATTCTATTAAAAAAATTTTTTTTTCTATTCACAATTACTTTTTTTAATTGAAAACTTAACTTTTCTATTTTAAGTTGAAACTTTATCTTTTATAGTGAAAATCCGACTACTTTGTTGAACATTTTTTGTTTAGCTGGAAATAAATTTCTTTTTGCTGAAAGTTTAACTTTTTTGTTGCTGATTAAAAATTAATTTGTTTGGTTCAAGGTTCATGTTTTTGTTTGAGCAACGAATTAATTGTCTGACAATACTTTTTTGTTACTTCAAGTTAATTTTTTTACCTAAAAATATAAGTTCCATTTTTTGTGAAAAATTATTCGTTTTCAGTTGAAAATTCGTCTTTTTTGGTAGAGAAGTAATTTCTTGGGTTGAAAATTTATTTTCTTGTCGAAAATTCAGCTGTTTCACACAACGTTCCTCTTGTCGCTTAAGAATTCGTTTCTTTGGTTTTAAAATCCATCTCTTTTGGTATAAATTCCATTTTTTTTTGCAAATGCAACTATTATATTTTTTGTTGAGAATTTTCCTTCGTAGGTGAAAAATGATACTATTTGGTGAAAATCTAACTATTTTGTTGAATTTTTTTTTTCTGAAAATAAAATTTGCTTTTTGCTGAAAGTTTAACTTTTTCATTGCTGGTTAAAAATTTATTGTTTCTAGTTTAAAATTAAGCAATTTGTTTGAAAATCTATGTATTTTGTTAAAAATTATTTTTTTCTGGTAGAAAATTAATTTTTTCTTTGGGTGAAAATTCTATCTTTTTTATTGAAAATCAAAGTATTACATTTTTGTGGAGAGTTTATTTGTTTGGTTTAAGGTACATCTCTTTGGTTAAACATCATATTAAATGACTAAAAATACTTTTTTTTCTACTTGAAGTGAATTTTTTTATCTGAAAAGATAACTTACATTTTTTGTTAAAAATTAATCTTTTTCAGATAAACATTCGTCTTTTTTGGTAGAATATTAATCTTTTGGGTTGAAAGTTTACCTCTTTGTTGAAAATTCAAACTTTGCACACAAAATTCATCTTCGGGCTTAAGAATTCCTTTTTCTTTGTTTTAAAATTAATTAGTTTTGGTAGAGATGTTGTATTGTTGCTTGTATAATATCATTTTTCTTTTAAAATTAATCTTTTCAGGTTAAAAATTCAATTATTTGGTCAAAACTTATACTATGTTGCTCAAAAGGTAATCATTAGGTCGCAAGTTTAACCGTTTGGTTGAAATTTTTACTATTTTGTTGAAAATTCGTTTTTTTTTTGTTTTCGTTGAAATATCAACCATAACACTTTTCTTTAATAATTGATCTTTATATTGAAAGTTTAACTTCTTGGATCGAAAATTCAATATTTCATTGCGATTTCAGCTTTTTTACTTTAAGTTCAACTGTTTGGCTGTAAATGCAATTGTTTGGTAAAAAATTTAATTTTTTGATGTTGAAAGTTTAATTGAAAGTTCATATCCCTTCATTGAAAATTGGTTGAAAACATAACTACATGGTTGAAAATTTATCTATTTTATTGAAAATTTAATGGCTTCGTCGGAAATGTTACTGTTTGTTTAAGAAGTCACCTTTTTGGTCGAAAGTTTCTTCTTTCGGTTTGAAAATTCATTTTTAAAATATTCTATATTAAAATATTACTAGACTAAAATGCTGGTCTTTAAACATTAATTTTCAGGAAAAATCAAACATTGGTCAGGAAAAAATGAGGGAACTTCAAAACTGAAGTTTTTTGGTTACGTTGAAATACTGCATATTTGTCGCAGAAAACGAAACAAAGTAATTGAAATGTCGCAAGTGTTATAACATTTGTTTTTTCAGTATCGCTCCTCTAAGTCAGCTGAAACAATTATAAATTATGTTTGTTCATACAGGTTATACATCACACAAGTTGCTCTACGACTAAAGCATGACAGATTTTAGGGACCCGCGTACACCACATTTCGGCACTGATGGTTAATCTCTAATTGTAAAAAAAGTAAAAGAAGTTCTAAAGATATGCATAATAAGAGACACAAGGACGCCAAGACTACTGAATCGTACCCTTATTTGACATAATGTAGTCTATCAACAATTTCGGTATTAGCCATGCTTGACGGGTTATTTGGTTTAAATTATGATCTCCATCTTGTTGAACTCCAAGATCTGTCCCCTCTTCTTGAACGACATTTTCCTCCTCAGCTTCAAGATCCGCATCATCTTCTTCTGGTCCCAATTCCGTGTTCTCCTCCGCTTGTCTGCTCAATTCACCGACAACAAGAAGAATTAGTTCTGGTGGAGGGTACTGTCGATCACATTTTTCTATCGGTAGCTAGTCTATGAGAAGAAAATTGTGGAGGCACGCCAGTACCTGAACAATGGAAATGAAAGTTTTCAGCATAAAGTTCAATTTTTTTGTGTAGAATTTGCCTTTCTAGAGCTTAAAATTCCAAAACTGCGTTCAGTGCAACCCCTTGCTCTAGACAATCTGAGAAATACAAATAAATTTATATCAAATTGTTCTTTCTTATATATCTCAATATTATGGAAAAAGTAACATCAATTTATCTATAATAAAAGATCCTTGTCCTCCTCGTAAGCCCATTGTGTCTTGCACAGGGTCTTAAAACATTGTCCAAGATTCTAAAAATTTCATCAACAATAAAAAGATGAGGAAAAACGATGTTGAAGCGCAGCAAAGAACCGTTTTGTGGAAGGTCGACCAAATTTTTCTCAATAGCTTGGAAAAAATCGGTTTGTTCAAATGATGACAGATCACTAACAGAACCTGTAATGAAGAATATGAACATTTATCACAGTTGAAGGTTAAAGTTATCAAAAAAAAAAAAAAAAAAAATAGTTTAACACATCCTTACCATATTATCCAATATTAATTCAAGTAAATCAATAATACGCCTCGCATGATGCCAATAGCTTGAAAATAAAAAATCTTTTGAAGTTACAAAAGAGGCTGCCCGAACGAGGTGGCGTTTTAATTCGATGCCTTTTAAAAAGGTTAATTGAAAAATAAATGAAATGTAATTAAACTATCATATTTTTTTAGTCATATTTGTTGATATTAACGATTGCGAACAAGACAACCATCTTGGACGAGATTTTCTAAAACAAAAAATTTCCAAACTGCTTCAAATATATTTTTTTTAATCAAGGGTAACCAAAAAGAGTATGAAACTATGAATATGAGAGATTAAGGAATTTTTGTGTGATGGATATGAATTTTATACGTTGCTAAATATCGCGCGACAGGAAATGCGACTATGATGAAACAAGACAAATGTTTCTTTATATATACACAATTACAAAATTGGTATGGATAGAGGTAGATAATTTTAACCAAAATCCATCTTTGACCTTGTACCTCGGTGCTAAGGGGCTGTTTAAAAAATACGTAACACTTTTTTCTTGCAATCTCCCCCCCCCCCTGTTCTTAACGCTATTTATATAGTAAGCTTTCGGCCCCTAGAGACATTACTTATTTTTTGAATGACTTCTAGGTTAATTTTTTAATCAATCTTTTCGTAGTTCAATCCAGCCTTCCCATATCTCGGAAGTAGCTTCTCGTTCCTCCTTTAAATCCATAATCTGATTTATGAGCCTTCTTTCTCCCTCCTGAATTATTTCGATTTTGTGAATGATGATGTTACTGCTTGACACCCTTTGATTACACATTTTTGTTCTGTACAGTGATATTTCTTTCTCAAACAAAACTGCAGTTAATATAGATATTGGCTACAGAGTGGAAAGATTTTTTATTTTCACACTTTTTTGTTAAAACGAAGAATACAAAATATCCAGATTATAACTGATGCTCTTAGTCTCGCACAAAAAATTGATTAGCTTTGGTAGATATGTTGTATTGTTGGTTGTATAATATCAACTATTACATTTTTCTTTTAGAATTAATCTTTTTATGTTAAAAATTCAATTACTTGGTTAAAAATTATACTATTTTGCTCAAAATGTAATCATTAGTTCGTACGTTTAACCGTTTGGTTGAAATTTTAACTATTTTGTAGAAAATTCGTTCTATACCCAGATTCAGAAGAGCCTATTTCGGAGTAGCTGGTGTTAAGACGCGCAGTGCTCTTCCCGAAGAAGGGCAACTTGTCTGACCCTAAGAATTACAGGCTGTATAACACTTTATGTATAAAGGATGTTTCGGACAGCGCAGCCAAGCATTCACTGACTCGTAGTCTAAAAAACATCCTTGCGGGAAAAATGCAGATGCTGGTCGACCTTGGGTCATACCGTGTCCCTAAGGTGCATGATTAACCAACGAATTGAGTCGACCGCAAGATGAAGCCAGCTACCTCATGGTCGTCAGACGTGGTTACACCTGAAAACAGGCTTTTATTTTTATGACAAATTTACTAAAATATATTTCAATTCCAATTAGCAATTTCCTAAGTTTCTAACATTTTAAGTAAAAATATTAGCTTTTCAACAAACCAGATAAACTTTTGACCATTCACTTTAATTTTTAGACAATTTTTCAACAAAATAGTGGATTCTTTGATGAAATAGTTACATTTTCAACCAAAAAGATAAATTGTCAGCTGAATTGATAATTCTTCAACCAAAAAAATGAATTTTGAACAAGTTAGTAGTTTATCACTCTGCGTAGACCTGATGATAAACTAAATCAAAGAAATTTTAAACAAACACAAGGTCTCATGATGTATGAAGCACGTGCCACTATCATCTACTATGTACGTATTAGATAACTATTATCGCGCTCTTTTCATGTCCACGTCGAAGGTAAACTAATTTCAAAAATATGAGAAAAAATAATTATTAAAATGTATTTTTTCTGATTTAAACAAATTTTAGTCCTGCAATAAACAAAAATTACGATCTAAAGAAACAAGCTTTTATGTACCCTGTATCATAAGGTATAATATCTTCATTTAAATTCAAGAAATTTGGTGTAAAAATTCTGTAAAAATGTTAAAACTGAACAAATAATTAATCATTTCTTGAATCTGAGTAAAAACAGATTGACACACGAAAAAAGTCTATTGTTTGTTTTTCGAATTTAAAAATAAAAGACTGGCAATTCAGATAAATTATTTTATGATTAAAAAAAGCACAGCGAGTTCTTCATAAGTACAATTTTTCTAATAAACTACTGAAAAAAAACTAGATATAAAAAAGTTTTGTGCAAATTAAAATTTTATAAAAGTGTTAAAAAAACATGTGTTTTTTTCATGGCTATCAGCCTTCTTCCTAAGCCGATGCTTTTGATTCAAATGAATGCCAAGCCGATAAATTTGATTGATAATGAATAATATTATATTTATTTATCACTAAAATTTTCTATTAGCTCATGTTTCAAATAAATACTAAGCTAATTTTTTTAAAGTAAAAATTGCAGAGAATACTTCTTACTCAATAACCAAATCCGTTCCAAATAATGCAGGAAGCAAACATATTTATTTCATTGTATTTCGTGATATACAGGTATATTATTTAGAAAAATACGTCGTAAATTTCTGACAAGTAGTTGCAGAATTCTCGAGAATTTTTTAATTACATGAAATTCGGTTTATAACGAAATAATTTTCTCTTCAGGTAATATTATTTTTTTGTAATTTTAAGGTTCATGATGAATTTTAAAATAAATAAAAAAAGCCCATGGTGAAATTTACTTGCAAATTATGTAAAATCTCAGTAGTTCCTGAAAATTCATTTTTAATCCTTTCAATCGACTTATCCTATAGATGTGTCATTCATGTTCTAATATAGTATAGGGCCTGGTGAATTCTTGCTCATCTTTGACGAGCCATTCATTCGCAACTGTAATTAAACAAAGTTAATGTTATTAGGAAACTTTACATTTATCATATGAAATTTTTTGATAATTATACTTTGAATAAAATAACAGTTATTTATAAATGCCATCTAATCCTGATAGTGTTTTGATACAACGAATACAGACTCAAAATTTGCTGCTTTTAACCAACGTGAATACTAAACTTCAAAATAAATGAAAAAAGCTTTTGGTCAAGTTAACTTGTAAACCATGTACAA
>JAWWEA010046347.1:0-10256 GCA_035222095.1 Andricus quercuspetiolicola | reverse complement strand
ATTCGAATAAAAAAAATTTCTTTGGAGTCATTAGAAATCCCCCGAAATATTTCAGGACATGTTAAAACTTTAAAAATCACTTAAAAGATTTTTGCTTGAAACATTTGTGAAGAAATTTTTTTTGCGAAATTTTGCGTATTTTAACCTTTTACTTCATTTTTCAAAAACACCCCAATTTTTTCTCTAAAGTGATATATATTTTCTGCCCTAATTAGGATATTTGAGATTTCGTTGCAATTTTTGGTAGAATTTATCGCCTTTCTTCAAAATGCGTGAGAAAATTTGGAAAATATTCTATAATAACCAAATGGCGGTGGTTTCTCTGAAAATATTGGAAGTCGATTTTCTCGTAAAACCCACATTTATATGTTTTGTCGTTTTTTTGTTGAATTTATTTTATCATAAGAAAAATACCGTGTAAGTTTCATGCAGCTAAATAACTTTTGTGTCCAGGGGAATGTTTTTTCGTAAAATCAAATTTTCACATTTTTCTTGCCATACAATAACACATACGAAAGAACCTTTATGAAAGAAATTGCACAGTTCAAAACCCGACAAAAAGTTTCTGTACTTACTCATGATACCTTGCACCATTTCCAAGAAAAATAAGAAAATCCAATTTTTATAATGAAAAGAATTCTGTCGACCACAAGAACGATTCAGCTTTTCATTCATTTTTTGAATAAGAAAGGTGGGGTTTGCCCCCTTTCTCAGAAATTGCCCATATGTTTCCATTTCTTTGATTTGTTTTTCTAATGCTTTAAATATATAATTGAACAAATAAAATTCGAAAAGTCATTGTTCACTTTTTCTAACATTCTTTGAGAATTCAATGACTCTATATAAATTTAGAATAATTTTTTTTCAACAATCACAAAAAAAACGTTTTTAGGTTTTCAAATTCTTTGAATTTTTTTCTTGTACTTCTTCAAATTGTCGAAATCTCTTGAAAATACCTTGAATTCTTTTGATATGCCCTGAAATATTTATAGTCTTCAATAATTCCTTTGTACAGTTGACAAAAATTGGACATTTAAAAAAAATAACCTTACAACTTCTTTTGCATTTTTAAAGTATCGTTCTTTTATCGAATAATCTCCAGCTAGAAAACACGAGGGTCTTTGGCACTCTGTTCATTGCTTCTGCGATTTTACTCACTTCCACTGGTAAAAATACATTGATTATTAAATTAGTTATAAATTCAAGAAATGGAAGAATTTTAAAATATAAATTCTTAAAACTGAAAGCAAACGAAAGTTCAGCGCTATAGACTTATAGCATGGTGCGGGAAACTATTAATTTTTCTCCCGCCCTAAACTTCAGTATTCTTTATAAAATCCCTGGTCGGTTCTACGAGGTTGCAAATTTTCCAGAAGCGAAAATCAGAAAAAATAATTTCCACAGTTGAATATTCGTTTCTTTGTCTTGAAATGAATTTTTTGAATTAAAAATTTGATTACTCCAGTTGAAGGTTCATATATTTTGGTTAAAAATCGAATTTTTTGTGGTAAAAAGGTAGTTCTTTTTAGGTGAAAAGTATATTATATTTTTAATTCGAAATTTTTCTGTTTTGGCTAAAAATGATATTATTTTGTAGAAAATTCAAATATTTTGTCAGGAAATTATTTTTTTTTGTTAATGATGTAACTTTTTTGTCAACGGCTCATACTTTTGGATTGTACTCGTAAATTCAACAATTTGTTTGAAAATTCTCCTTTTTGTTGCAAATTTCTATTTGCGAATTGAAAAGTCGAATGTTTTGTGGAAAATATACATTTCTGGCTTGAAGATTGAAAGATTTGGTTGAATTTCTTTTATCTCTGAATTGAAAAATCTTTCCTGATGAACATTGGAAAGCTAGTTTGTGTGAAAATTCATGTAACTAATTGAGGATGAACTTTCATAAAAAAAAGTTGGATTTCCTTATTGAGTTCACTTTTTCTATAATTCTGTGAGAATTCAATGTCTCTATGCAAATTTAGATTTACAGTAGTGAGTGAAACTTGAAGAATAAATTCAAAGGCGAAACGACAAGTGCGTTTTGATGTTGAAACTATGTACAGAAAAGAAATTTATGATATAGTTAATAACAGATTTGCACAGTTAAAAGAACTGGCTGCTCTGCAGCAACTGCAGTTTTCCCAAATGAGTATGAAGTTTTTTCATTTTTCTCGGAAATGGTAGAATATATCACAAATGAGGGAGAAAATTTTTTGTAGAATTTTTTCACTCTGCAAACTATTTTCTTAACATTTTTTCGTAGAGGAGTTTGTTTTATTATTATTAAGCAAAATTGCATTGTAAAGATTTCTCAGAATTTCAACGCAGAAATTTTAAAAATGATCAAAGTTACGACTTTGTTTGAATTTGGAAATTTAAAAGTCAAAAACAAGTTCATAAATCTATCATAGTTGAGAACGTAGTACGTGTATGGAGTGATAAGAAATGATTAAAAGAATAAAACGATTACTAGAGCTTCTTAATAACTACGAAAGAGATGAGGAAACATTCTTCAGTACGAGCCTGCCTTTTTTAGACGTACATAGTTTTATTACAGGTATAAAAAATTTCATCCGAAAAATGAACAGAAGTTGAGCATAGAAGCTATAGAAATCGTTAAACACACGGCTTTGTCAAAAATTCGAAATATTTCAAAAAACAAGTTCACAACATTTTTTGCATTTTTGAATTATCGTTCTTCCACCGAATAATCTCCAGATAGAAAAGGTGAGGGTCTTTGGTTGTTTGAGAAGTCATTTTTTTACAGACAATTTATATTTGCAGATTAAAAATTGATATGTGTCGTAGCAAATACACATTTTTGGTTTGGAAATTGACCAATTTGGTTGAATTTTTTTCGCTCTTGATTGAAAAATCTCTGTTGATGAAAATTGGAAAAGTGTTGTTTGAAGATGAAAATTTGTTCCAAAATTGACGTATGTAATTGAAAATTATTTTTTTTCGGTTGAAAATAATTCTTTTGATTGAAAAGTCTTTTTTGACGAAAATTTTAAAATGTAACTATTTGTTCGAAAGTTCCTGTATTTGAGTAAAAATTAGTCTTTTTTGGTTGAAAATTAATATTTTGGTTAAAAAATCAATATTTTTAATGAAAACTCAACCAAATTTCTGAATAAAGGGAATAAACTTTCATCAAAAAATAGTCGGATTGTCTTATTGAGTTCTACTATAATGGTCAATTTTCGGGAGAAAATCGACTGGTCGCGTTTTTCTTAAAAAAGTCGCGCTTTTTCAAAAAAATTTTCAAAAAAGTCGCACGATCCGAGGCCTCAGTATTAGGGTTGATAAAACATTTTTTGTAGATAGAACAAAAATCATAATTTTTTTTTAGTTTTGTAAATATGAATGACTGTAAACGGGAAAAAGTGAGAAAAAAATCTTTTCGTTGAAATGCCACACGTTACGAAAGAGACACATACATATTATCTTGTTTCGCACAACATTTTTTTCTATTTTTTACGCATCATGTGTAAAGGATTTTTTTGAATCTTAGGTAAAAATGGCTGATGTTTCTGATCCGTAAAAAGTAGAAGAAAAAATGTGTTCGATACTAATGAATACATACGTCCTTTGTCAGTTTATTAAGAAGAGCATCAAAAAATAAATAAAACATTTCTTTGAGAACTTGTGGTACAAATCAACAAAAAAATCAAATTCCTTCCGAAAAGTTCAATTTTCTATTTGTAAGATGTAACTATCTTTGGCTGTAGTTCAATCTTTTTTATTTTAGGAGTCGTCTTTGTGGTTTGTACATATGATCACTCTTTGTGGAAAATTATTGTTTTTTGGTTGAATTCAACTGTTTTTCATTCATAGCAAAATTGTTTGTGTTGAAATATTACCTATTTCATTTTCAGTTAAAAATTCATCTTTTTTAGTAGAAAATTTTACTATTTGGTGGGAAATTCATGTGTTTTGTTGGAAATTCGTATTTTGTTACCTGAACATAAATGTTTTAACAGAAAATATAAATATTCCCATTTTCGCTGAAAATTTACCTTTAACAAGTGATGTCACATTCTCATCAGAGAAGGTGATAAATTTGAGTCATTTGTGTAATTTGTTCATTAGATTTTTTATCTTTGTCAGTTGAAAGTTGATTCATTTGGTTGAAAATTCATGCATTTATTTAAAGATTAGTTTTTTTTCCTTGAAAGTTAATATTTCTTACTAAAAACTCCAATTTTCGTCGAAAATTTAGCTTTTTTGATAAACATTTAATCTTTTTGTTTGAAAATTCATTTATTTTGTTGGAGATTTGTACTTTTTTGGTAGAAAATTCACCTTTTGTGTTAAAAATTTAACTATTGTAATAAAAAGACATTTTTTTGTTTAAAGATTCATTATTTCAGTTAAAGCTTAATTTATTTGCTTAAAAATTCAAAATTTTTTTGGAAATTTGTTTTTTTTAAACGAATTTTCCAACTGGAAATTTAGCTATTTCATCTTTGGTGTGATATTTATCTTCTTCAGTTGAAAATTCAGCTATTCAATTATGCTCTAGAATTCATATTTACAAAAAACAGGTTTTCTCGGATGTGTATGTGTGCCTGTCTGTGTGCAACCTGTGTCTAGATTTTTAGTATGCCGGCACGATAATTTTCGAAAAAATGAAAGATTGGATTGGCCTCTGGTATATTTTCTAGTGTCGGAAACTGAAGGCCAAGTTCATTAGCCAGCTATTTTGTATAAAAACTCAAAAAGTTAGAAGATTTTCAAGAAAAACGGATCATTTCAATAACTTTACCTTATTACAATTCATAATGTGCATTGATATATAAACAAATGTGTTTTTAATGTCTTGTTTTTATAATTGGAAAAGTGCGCATTTGATATAAAAAAAAATTTTGTTAATTAACATTTTAATAAACTTTGTGTCGTTTTTCCAAGATCTTAATTCTTTCACTTTCAAGATAATTTTTTACGATTTAAACGAAAAATACGCATCCTATCAAAAAATAATTCACAATAAATTTGTAGATCTTTTTGAGTTGAACAACCTTTGTTGCTTAATTTTTTCAATAGTTTTTTTCCAAGAATTCAATTTTTGTATTCTTAATACTTTTTTTTTACAAATAAAGCGAAAGCAGCGCATCCCATGGAAAAGTGAATAACAAATTTGTAGATCGGTTTTGGGAGCACAATTTTCGTCAATACATTTTGTTTCGTATCTTGCATAGTTTGATCACGAAATGAAATTTTTGATTTTTCGTTACTTCTTATGCGATCAAAATAAGAAGTTTTAATTTTTCAAGCAAATTAAGCAAATTGTTGAGAATATCTTGTTGGACTTTCAGGAGGGAACGTTTCTCTTTTCGGAACTTTTTTTCATATAGTGCTTTGTTTTGCTTGAATTGTCATTTTCGATTGATTTTTCAAATCTTGTAAATGCTATAATTCTGAGACTTTTTTTTTATTAATAAAAATCATTGACGAAAATCGTTTGTATTTCGGAGTGCTACGAACATCCGTTCACAAAATTTCAAATCTAGAAAGAAATCCTACCTTTTTACACTCTTATGTAGTGTGTCAAAGGGCAATCCAATCGGAAAATTTTTTGAAATGTTAGCCTGCTTACAGCCTACAACGAATAGCTTCGTGAAAGGTCGTTGTGGGCGGAACCATTGAAATCTGCAAGCGAATCTTTCAGGAAATATTAAACATAAATATCCTACAAAATCAAACAAAAATCATTTTTCGTCATGAATTTCGGTCCATTATTCATAAAAAATGAATCGAAAACTTGTGAGAAAAAGGGGCAATCTGCATCAAAATCCTCGATTTTAAGTGCTTTCCGGGATTCTCTTCATTTGAGGCGGAAAAAGGGTAAAAGGAGAGAAAAACAGGACTGTTTCAACTCTCAGCTTAAAAGGCCAAGAGATTATTGAATAATTAAATAATTTGATGTTATTTGTTTTTTTTATTCGTCTCAAATCAATATTTTTCCAAATATTGATTTTTATTTCTAAATTGTGAAAAACTTGCTCTCAAGCTGCGCTGGAATCCAAACCCACGTCCTTTGTATTGCCAGTCTGATGCTCTTACCCACTGAGCTGGTATATTGAACCATATTCGTGAATTACGTGAATTCCTTGTACTCCGTAAGTTCAACGAATTGAGGGAATCCACGAAATCAAAGGAATTAATCAAGTGCCCGAAATCCAAGGAACTCGTGGAATTGAAGAGAAGAAATTTCGTGAATTCCTTGAATTTCTTGAGCTCTCTGAATGCCGTGAATTCCTTTAACTACTGGAGTTCCCCGAAACCAGACAATTCAGGGAATTACATGGACTTCAAAATAGTTTGACGGGATTCAGTAAATTCAAATGCATTTTGGATTCTAGTAAAATTCGAGGACGCGAAATAATTTGAGTACTCTAAGCTTTCGAGAAACTGAAATAATTCCATTACTCGATGCTTCGGAGAACCCGGCACAACTCACGAACCTAACCTGTCTCGGTTTCTCGAAACCAACTGGGTACTCACATTTTTCGGGCTCTAGACAGTTCGAGTATTCTTTGGCCCGCCCAGACCGAAAAACTCGAGCCCGACTCGTCCCGAGCATTCGAGATTTTTGCTTACCCCTACTGATGATATTATTTGAGACGTACACAGTTGGGAGTCTCCCATTCGCGCACGCTGAGATTTACGCCCAACACAGAAAAACAAAGTGTGAATCTAACACTAATTTCAGGGTACCATGTACCTGAATTAAAAATTAATCTTGGTAATGTGAGTGGTACCATCCAACAAGGTATCATTTTCCCCGGACTTGGGGTACGAAACGGCACCTGCTCTCAATTGTTTTTACAGTTTTGCGCCAAAAACAATAGAAAAAAGTCTGCTACACCAGCTCTGAGCGAGATGGAACCCCTTCCTGAAATTAGCTGCAGCAAAGTTCATTCTAGAATTTTTAGTATGAACTCGTACCTATATGGCACAATGCCAAAAAAAACTAAAACTTTTTCATAATGACAAAAGAGGTTTAAAGCCAAGTTCCAGCATGCATATGCCTTTTTTAGCGAGACAAAGTTTTATTATACATATACAAAATAGTTTCGGAAAGACGCGCAGAATTTCAGAACACATATTTTTTAATTTATCATACCCACGACTTTGGTAGAGATTGGAAAGTTTTTCAAAACAAGTTTTTAAAATTTTTATATTCAGAGACGTGGTGCGTATATGGAATAATGTGAAAAGATATAATGAAAACATTACTATAACTTTTTAATGACGACGAAATAGATAAGAAAACATTTTTTAGTACGTACATGCCTAGCTTCATTATACATCCATAATATTTTTCACTCGAAAGATGGACAGAACTCGCACACAACAGTTACTAAAATGATCAAAATCACGGTTTTGGCTGAGATCGTGAGCATTTTAAAAAACAAGCTCATAAATTTTTTATGTTTTAAAAGTTATACACAGTTTGGAAATCAATCGAATTCACGACGTTGAGAGATATTGGAAATTTAAAAGAAAAACAAGTTTACAACTTCTTTTGCATTTTGAAAGTATCGTTTTTTTACCGAATAATCTGCATCTAGAAAAGATGAGGGTCTGTGGTACTCTGTTCGTTGCATTAGCGGTTTTACTCACTTCTATTGGTAAATATATATTAATTATTAGATTGGTGGTAGCGATAAAAAATCTACGCGTTACGTGGGCACATTCTAATCGCGAGCTGCGCACGCGACTCGCTTCGCACGCAGTTGAAACATTTTAAATCTATCGAAAATTCCTTGTTATCTTCTAAAATACTCAAAAATATTTCGAATCGGCCGAAATCTTCTAAAATACTCAAGAATATTTTGAATCGTCTGAAATCAATTAAGTTACTGAGATCAATTGAAAACTCCTTAAAATCTATTAGAATATGCTATAAGTTTTCAAATTCTTACACATTTTCAAAAGTCCTTGAAATTTTCTAAATCTCTTGAAAATGCCTTGGGATTTTTTAAATTACTCCAAAATGTTTAAAATCCTCTAAAATCAATTGCTGAAATCAATTGAAAATTCTTTGTATTCTTGAAATCTTTTTATTCTCTTTAAAATCCAACAAAATTTTAAAATCAGCCTAAAATATTTCAAATCCTTCTAAATCCCTTCAAATTATTCGAATAAAAAAAATTTCTTTGGAGTCATTAGAAATCCCCCGAAATATTTCAGGACATGTTAAAACTTTAAAAATTACTCAAAACATTTTTGCTTGAAACATTTGTGAAGAAATTTTTTTTGCGAAATTTTGCGTATTTTAACTTTTTACTTCATTTTTCAAAAACACCCCAATTTTTTCTCTAAAGTAATATATTTTCTGATCTAATTAGGATATTTCAGATTTCTTTGCAATTTGTGGTACAATTTATCGCCTTCCTTCAAAATGCGTGAGAAAATTTAGAAAATATTCTATAATAACCAAATCGCGTCGGTTTCTCTGAAAATATTGGAAGTCAATTTTCTCGAAAAACCCACACTTATATGTTTTGCCGATTTTTTGTTGAATTTGTTTTATCATAAGGAAAATACCGTGAAAGTTTCATGCAGGCTAAATAACTTGTGTGGCCAGGGGAATTTTTTTTCGTAAAATCAATTTTTCACGTTTTTCTTGACATACAACAACACATACGAAAGAATCTTTAGGAAATAAATTGCACAGTTCAAAACCCGACAAAAAGTTTCTGTACTTATTCACGAAACCTTCCACCATTTCCAAGAAAAATAAGAAAATCCAATTTTAATAATTTAATTCTGTGAGAATTCAATGACTCTATGCAAATTTAGAATAATTTTTTATCAACAATCACAAAAATACGTATCACCTAATTTCCTCTCAAAATTAACATATTTTTCCCCAAGAGATTCTGCAACTTCAAGTGCGGAACCTGCCTCGCTTGAAATTGATTCGGTCCTTGGAATATTTTTAATTACTCTAAATTATTTCGGATCCTCTGAAATTAATTAAATTACTTAATTCAAATGAAAAATCCTTGAAATCTTTAAGCAAATTTTTTAGGTTTTCAAATTCTCTGAATTTTTTTTTGTACTCCTTCAAATTGTCGAAATCTCTTGAAAATACCTTGAATTCTTTTGATATGCCCTGAAATATTTATAGTCTTCAATAATTCCTTTGTAAGATTGACAAAAATTGGACATTTAAAAAAAAATAACTTTACAACTTCTTTTGCATTTTTGAAGTATCGTTCTTTTATCGAATAATCTCCAGCTAGAAAACACGAGGTTCTTTGGCACTCTGTTTATAGCTTCTGCGGTTTTACTCACTTCCATTGGTGAAAATATATTGATAATTAAATTAGTTATAAATACAAGAAATGGAACAATTCTAAAATATAAATTGTTAAAACTGAATGCAAACGAAAGTTCAGCGCTATAGACTTATAGCATGATGCATGAAAGTATTAATTTTTCTCTCGCCCTAAAATTCAGAATTCTCTATAACATCCCCGGTCCGTCCTACAAGGTTGCAAATTTTCTAGAAGCGGGAATCGGAACTAGGAAAATCTATAGGAACATATTTATAAAAAAAAAATTAATTTCCAAAGTTGAATATTCGTTTTTTTGTCTTGAAATAAATTTTTTTATTTAAAAATTTGACTACCTGAGTTGAAGGTTCATATATTTTAGTTAAAAATCAAATTTTTACTGGTGAAAATGTAGTTCTTTTCAGTTGGAAAGTCTATTATATTTTTGATTGGAAATTCTTCTGTTTTGGCTAAAAATGATATTTTTTTGTTGAAAATTCAAATATTTTGTCAGAAAATTAATCTTTTTGATAAATGATGTAACTTTTTTGTCAACGACTCATATTTTCGGATTGTAAATTCAACAATTTGATAGAAAATTCTCTTTTTTATTGAAAATTTCTATTTGCGCATTGAAAATTCGAATGTTTTGTGGAAAATACACATTTCTGGCTTGAAGATTGAAAAATTTGGTTGAATTTCTTCAACCTCTTGATTGAAAAATCTTTCCTGATGAACATTGGAAAACTAGTTTGTGTGAAAATTCATGTAACTGATTGAGGATGAACTTTCATAAAAAATAGTTGGATTTCCTTATCGAGTTCACTTTTTCGATCATTCTGTGAGAATTCAATGTCTCTATGCAAATCTAGATCACAGGAATGAGTGAAGCTCAAAGAATAAATTCAACGGCCAAGCGACAAGTGTGTCCGTATGGTGAAACTGTGCACAGAAAAGCAATTAATG
>JAWWEA010046274.1:0-10257 GCA_035222095.1 Andricus quercuspetiolicola | reverse complement strand
TCAGGGGCCAACTCGAGCGGCCTGAAGCGGCCAGGCAAATTTTATGCGTGGTTATAGAATCCGGAGTCTCAATTTCTAAAGGAAGCCGAATCGTAAATAAACAAATTCTTAATGTTTTGCAAACATAGGTCGTCTTTGTGAAATCTTTGAGAATATTTTAAAATCTTTTTAAAGTCTTTGAAATCCTTGAAATCTCTGAAATCTTTGTGAAACCATTGAACTCTTTGAGAAATTTCTTGATATTTTTGAAATATCTATGAAATCCGTGAAATCTTTTGAAATCTTTACGAATTCGTGGAAATTTTTTGAAGTATTACAAATTTGACTAAAACTTTGAAATTTCGGTGAAATCTTTGAGAAATCTTTTGGAATTATTTAAAGCTTTTGTAAGATATTAAAAGTCCTTGAAATTTTTGCAATCTTGATGTAATTTTGTAAAACCTTTTGATATTTTAATGAAATCTTTGAAATATTTGTGGACTTTTTCTTTAATCTTTGTTTGCGAAATCTTTTTTGTTCAATTCAAATCATTAAAATCTTTCGAAATCTTCTCAAATGTGTTGACACCTCTTGAGTTGAAACCTTTTGAAATCATTAAAAATCTTCTAAATGTATTGAAATCTATAAAACTGGTGTACAGTACTCTTTTTGAAATTTTTGAGATTCTTGAAATCTATTGAAACCCTTACGAATTCTTTGAAATATTTGTGAAATCTTTCGGAAACCCTTTGTAATCGTTTGTAATCCCTTGAATATTTCAAACCTTTGTTAAATCATTTTAAATCTTCTCAAAAATTTTCTTTACGTTTAAAACCTTGGAAATGTTTTGAAATCCTTGAAATTTGGTGTGCTGCACCCTTATTAAAACCTTTAAAATTCTCGTATTCTTTTGAAATCTTTATGGATTTTTTATGAAATTTTTTAAACTTTTGTGAAATCTTTTGATATATCCTAAAAAATTGTGAAATTGTTTAAAATCGTTGAAATGTTTTGAAATCTTAGATATATGGTTTAATATACCCTTTTAAAATCTTTAAAACCTTATGTAAGTTTTAAAATCTTTGTGAAATGTTCGAGATCTTTGGGAAATTTTTGTGAAAACTGTTAAATCTAGTGTACATGCTTTTTTTGAATCTTTGAAATCTTGAAATCTTTAGGGAATTTTTTGAAATCTTCTAAAGTGTTTTAAAACCTCTTGAAATCGTTTCAAATTCCTCAACATTTTTCAAATCTGGTGTACTGTACCCTTTCCTTTAAATCTTTGAAGTTTGACAATGTTTGTGAAATTGCTGTGAAATCTTTATTGAAATCTGGTGTGCGCGCCTTTTTTAATTCGTTAACGTCCGTGAAATCTTTGTGAAATGTTGAAAATATTTTCAAATGTTTGAAATATTTTGTAACCTTTCGAAATCTGGTGTACGCTCAAACACCGAGTCGTCGACCCCTAGAAAAATCCGTTCTAACAAAAGATAAATTATATCTTGATGAATCAAAAACTTTTCAGTAGCAACATTTTTTCTAAACGAGATATTTCTTTCATAATAGGCTCAAAGATTTAAATTACTCTTTGCATTTCAATAAAATTACTGTTTTAAAAGCAAAAAAAAAAATTAAAATTCAAGCTTCTCGTGAAAAATTCAAGGAGATTTCCAGGTTTTCAAAGTTTAAAAAAAAATTCCAGGAGAATTCCAGGCTTTCAAGGTTTCCAAGGTTTTCAAGGTTCTCACCCTGTTGTAGTATTTTTCCGGAATAAACAAAAATTTAAGGTTATTACAAATTGAATTTTATTTAAACCTGTTCTCTTCGTAAAGCACTAGTTAGTTATATTAGGTACTACCCTAGTTTCTTCAAATAGAAGTAAGGTTCAAATTATTAGTTACTTAAATTGACGATGGAGTGCGCTGTCACACCTTCAGTAAATTTGTTTAGTTTTTTCACCGTTGGGCATTTACAGGTTTACTTTCGTTATTCCCATAACCCAAATGTACCGTTCCTTCCAGCGTTGGATATTTTCAGAAAATCTTTGTGTTGAATTCAGAATTCACAATATTGCTCGCTATCTTTCTTTTCAACGCTGAACCTCCAAAATCACCATTGGGTTGAATTCAAATTTCGCACTCTTGGCACTTATTCAATTTATCTTGAACTTTCTTAAATAAGTTAAATTAAGTTGATCAGATAGATCTTGAGCTTATAAAAGAAATATTTCCCTTTCAAGTTTTCTCTAATGTTCAAATTTTTAGCAATTTTTTATTTCTTAATGTAATACATGCAGCTATCTAAACAAGAAATGCAGTAAATACATTCGTGGACGAGTCGCCTTTCAAACTAACCTCAAATTTCTAACCTTTACTACGGCTGAGCAAATTATTTTTGCTTCTGGTGAAAATTTGAAATGGGTACTTCCTGTCTAAATTTAAATTTTAAAACTTTTAATTTCTCATAAATTTATCTGACGTGACAGCGGCGCCATCTGTTACTGGTAGCCACTTATCGATTGGTGGTATTTTAGCATGAACATGAACCGATGTCATCTGCCGGTGCATAACCGATCACTGTTCCACCATCAATTAGCTTGAAACTGAATCATGTAGAAGCCATTGGAGCTTCGTATGCCGTACAAGTGTACTGCACAGCCTCAAGTAACATATGGCTACACTACACACCTATGTCTACTTTAAAATGCTACTACGCATCAGTATGCGCTGTAGAAGCCTGATGAAGATCCACAAATCTACGGTGCATCCATAAGTACCATAGAAGTTCACTGCGCAGCCTTGTGCACCACCAAAATACAGTGCGCATCCATATGTGTCATATAAGTCTATTGAACATTTACAGGTCTACTGTGAATCTATAAGTATCATAGAAGTCCACTGAGTAGCTGATGCACTGCAACGGTATGTTTCACCGAAGCTTACTGCATAGCCGTAAATGTTGTAGAACTCAACTCCACAGCCCTATATACTGTGAAGCCCTATTGGATGCAATTTTTACCGATATTGGAGAAAAAGCGATCGAAGTTTCTGGAAGCGGCTATTGCTTTCGAGATTACCTGTATCGAAATGTCTACAAACTTTGACTGTTCTTTCTCGAATGTAGGTGATTACATCAAAGCGTCAGATGTCACTTCAAAATTTCTGGAAGGCTCGACACATTGAATTGATTTGAATTGATTTTTTTTGCCACGTCGTTAGAGATTACATCCAATACTCAGTATGATCTTGTTGCTTGAACGAGTGACGAAATCCTGCTACTCCGACAGATCCTGTGAACGATGACAACTGCCCTGAAAGGCAATGTGTAGAATAATTCTTATCACTATCTGTTGAAGTAACGTAGCCAGTAGGAACGTATTGCCTTGCAGGAGGGTATTAGGGTGTGAAAATAAAGCCGCAAAGTCCAACGATGAGTGACTTCGTCATCGTCAAAGTCGGAAAGCCCTCGTACTTAGCCCTGGGAGGTATGAGGGTTATCAGGCCCAGGACGGCAGACTCACCTGCGATCGGATCAGGATACCTAATGTATGGCTCTATCATATACTCATAGAAGCCTGGGTGGCTCAGTGGATAGCGCGTCAGATTACCATGCAGGAGATCTAGGGTTCGATACCTGAGCCGGTGCCAATGGAAACTTTTGTATGTACTTCTACTGGGGCTTCGGTGGTTACGAACCCACCTTAAACTGTAGGCTCCCTCAAAGGAGGCTACTTACATATCAAGAATTAAAAGGAATACATCTTTGGGTCCTAACCACCCGCCCACATTAAAACTAACTATCATATACCCATGGCATTCATGGATAAAACCAAAAAATCTTTAACTCGACAATCTAAAGGTACTAAATCACAAGTTGATCTTGAAGCTACCACCACAAAACATCATCGTAAAAGAGACCCTGATTCATTCTGTTACGTATGCAGTGAATTCTATCCACCAAAACTCTCAGGACAATTTTTGAGCAGACCAGAGCGATTTACGAACATGTTTATGATCTCACAATTGCTGATCAGGATAAAGAATGAGTGCCACATAAAATATGCGATTATTGTAGATCACAATTGATTCGTTGGCATATAATAAAAATATTGAAGGTCTAATATTGAAAAGTCCAACTTTATGGGTAGAATCCACTTGTGAAGAGGATTGCTATTTCCGCAAGAACGATGTAACTGGATTCAATAAGAAACAAAAGAAGAATGCATAACAGAATATCAGCTTTTGTTTGACTTCACTCATATTGGATAACTATTATTTATATTGTGTGGACAAGTTTAGACTACGTATTCTATTTAAGACTCAAAATTTATGTAGTTTCCATTTCTGAAATGTTAAATCTACTGGTTATATTATTACAAAACTTGGTAAGGATCTTTATTTTGGTACCTCAAAACAAGTTCCATAGTAAAAAATTAGGTTATAGTTTTGTAAGCCAGAGTAAAAAAATATTATGTACCAACAAAATCGCTTTAACAGATGTCCATACATGCTTGTGGCAAATTTTGGTGTCACGTAAGAAATAAATAATGATCTACTGAAAAATTTATGCTTAAGAATCTTAGTCAGACTCAAAAAGTACCATTTTTATCAATAATGTATTAATCTTAATGCAGCAAACATTATGCAGGTACGCAAATATGAGTGTCTTCGAAAATATTGTTGAGGTTATGTGGATACATAACTAGGCGTGGTTTGACAAGTTGGAATAACTTTCTGGGTCCTGCTTGGACGTCGGATTGAAGAAAAATATCTCACTAGTCATCCTCTAAGTTTTGAGTTTAAACATTAAGAACTATCTTCGGAAATAGAAACAAAGTCCAGGAAAACCTTGCGTATTTTTATTAGTATTCATTGACGTAGCTTGCAGTAACTTTTATGTTTCTTAACAAAAGTTGCTGAATAAAAGATAAAAATTAGAATCAGGGCGACAGATTTCCGCACGGGTATTCACTTTTGAAAGTTTTTTTCGTTTCTTGCATGTATCGTATCTTTAGTATGAGCCCTATCAATCTGTGTGTCAGTTCCCTCCCAAAAAGCTTTCTATCCCTTATTAAAAGTGAACTAAACGTAGGCTTTGCACCAAAAGAGCACGCATCCGGTCTCTATTTTTTGAAAAATCGTGGAAATTTTGTCGAAACTATGTTGAGAATCCAAACTTCTAGTAATTTGGTACTTGGCCTAGGACCAAAATAATGTAGCAATCCAGGAAAATCAATTTATTTTTAAATGCTGTAATACGCTTTCTTCGACACCCTCTCTCCCCAAAAAAGTGGATATATGCCCTTTTGAATGTAAACTCCTCAGTTAGGAATCCGACAAAAAGTTTTTAAATTCTCAAAAAAATGTTAAACCCAAAAATTTACAAAAAAAGTACAACACGTAGGTATTGTAAAAATTTGTTCTTAATGTCGCTTGCTTATGATTTCCACCTACATATCTGGTCTACTTTTGACATTTTCAAGAACAGTAAATAAAGATAAGCTATTTCGTATCAAGAAAAATATGTTGTGCAAAGCACTGTGTTCTCCTGACTCGATTTCATTAACGAAATGTAGATAATAATGTTTGTCAATAATGTGATAAAGACCATTATATGAGCTAGTACGACACGTATGCAAAATCTTGTCAGTCGTAGCTTTATTTTTCTTTTAAAATCAGTTCTGCCTCACGAAAAACATGGAGATTGTAATTTTCACTCTGCTTCTCTCTTTTCTAGTATCTCTTGGTTCTATTGGTAAGTACAATATTGTTTATGAGTACAACCAAATCAATCATACAGTAAAGTAACTTACATCCAGATATCGACTATATTCAATAATTTGCATTTAACTTTGAAACAGGCGAAACATACGTTATGATCATTGTGAATATTTCCCGAGGTTTTTGCCAAAACATGTTTGAAAGGTTTCAATTAAATCTTTACGTGTACCGATGAATTGTATTTCACTGAAGTTTTTTCTCACATGTTGATACCAATTTTGTAACATATGTTGGAAAAAATTGCATTGCAAGTTATAATAATTAATTTTTTTACAATTCCTTGTCACATAAAAAAACGCTAAAATTTTCATCCACTCAATTGCTCTCTAAAAGATCAAAAATAAATTTTCAAAAAACATCCACTATTCATAAACTTCCACTCTACCTTTCAAAAAATCAAAAAAATTAAAAAACAACTAGACGAAATTGTACGGCTTTTTTACTGCTCTTTAGATCACCCCGAATAAATTTGCTAAAAACAACCTCTGTCTGTGAAAACGACTCCTTCTTATATAAAAAAATTTAAAAATCGTGAAACAGGCACACCAGAGTTTTCCACGATTTTAAGCCTTTCCGGAGCACCGAAAATAAATTTCCAAAAAACATCGCCCATGCTTAAGCACTACAAACTCTTATTCAACAAAATTTTAATCAAGAAACAAAAGCGCCAAAATTTTTATCTACTCCATTGCTCTCTAAAAGATCAAAAATAAATTTTCAAAAAATATCCACTGTTCATAAACTTCCACTCCACCTTTCAAAAAATCAAAAATATAAAAAAAACAATTTGACGAAATTTTACGGTTTTTTACAGCTCTCTGACTCACCCTAAATAAAGTTGCAAAAAACAACCCCTGTATGTGAAAACTACCCCTTCTTATATAAAAAAAATGTTTAAATCGTAAGACAGGTACACACTTATTCAAAACAATTTTAATCATTTTTATCTATTTCATTGTTCTCTGAAAACGCCGCCAACCGCCCTGACTCAGACCGGCTGCCTCACAACTTGTTGCCACAAAATTCAAACTACCAGCTTTTCCCAATTGCAACTTGCATTTGAGAAAATCGGGTAAACAAAGTAAAACGACAGATTCAGAACTCACAAAGAAGTAGAAAAGTTTACATGGAGTTGTTAAATAATTTTAATTTGTTTTACAATTATTGTTGACATAATTAATATTATTCAGGAGTCGGTAGAATTTTCTGCCAATTGTCATTCTGATAATCAATATTAACATTTATATTTTCCCTTGCAGACATTCTAATATTAATGTAGCAATACAACAATCATATTCCATAAACCCTAATATCCACTCCTAATGGTTTTAAGCAAACAATTCCCAATGGCCCTCCATGTCAAACATCCGTAAAATTAAAAATGTACACTAATCCGACAGGTTTGTTTAACGAAACAATTGCAAAGTGTATCCATGTAACACATGCGTAACATTTCTAAATTGAAAATGACCACCCACGTCACATTCAGAAAATCTCAGGCAGTGTTTCCAAACCCACAATAATATTCCTAAAAAAATCACAAAATCCACCCCTAGTGGTTTTAACCAAACAAATCGAAAGAGCATCCATGCAAAACAGCTGTAAATTTTTTCAATTGAAAATAATGAACCAGTTCACCTTGACAAAACACAGGGTAATGTTTTTAACCCCACAATGATATTTTACAGCTCTTATTATTCACCCCTAGTGGGTTTAACCAAGCAAGTTAAAAGAGCATCCATGTAAAACAGCTGTACATTTTTTAAATTAAAATAACCAACTAGGTCACCTTTATAAAACACCAGGTAATGTTCTCAACCTTACAATGATATTTTTCAACCCCTAATATCCACCCCTAGTTGTTTTTTTAAAAAACAATTCCAGTTTGCTGTTCTGGGAAGTAAATAACTATGTTCTTCAGGTTTTAAAAGATTTATACTACACTCCTAAATAATTTATGCTTCAAAATATTTACATAATTTGCATTATACTTTCGAAATGTACGAACACGTATTTTGTAAATTGTGAACATCAACTGTGTCGGAGTAGGTTTATTTCTATGGCATCTAGTACTTAAAAACGGAAATTATAAGTTCTATGAAAATTGCAAGGTTAATCTCTATGTGCGCTTCAGTATACTATTCCGCTCTTTATTTTGAGCTTATTTTAGCGTGTTTATCCAAAACACTTTTAATCATACATTTTTTCTGCAACAAACACGATAATATAAAGATTATACATTAGTATGTGAGGTGTAGATACGAAGTCTTTTCTTTTTTTTGTAGTCTTTTATCCGATTTTTGGGCAAACCCTTGATTTAAAAAAATTTATAACAATGAAATGCATTTTTTAAAGTTACCTTTACGATCATACTTATTTCTGCTCGCTTAATAAATTGTAACAGTAATCTCATATTTGACACGTAACAAATCAGCAATAAAGTATTTAAACGCGTAAGGTTGGTTTTAGATTACATATTTGAGGGATGCTTAGGAGCTTTAAAATTTCTCACATTTACCCCTAGTTGTTTTAACAAACCAACACCAAAGTGTAACCTTGTAAAACAGACAATAAATTGCGGTTCTGGCATTGGAAACATCACCTGAAGTTTTACAAGGGTGACCTAGTTAGTTATTTTTAATTCAAAAAATCTACAGCTGTTTTGCATGGATGCTCTTTAAAAATTGTTTGGTTAAAACCACTAGGGGTGGATAATAGGGCTTGTGAAATAAAAATAAATATGTAAGGTTGTAAATGTAAGGTTGGGAGCATTACCCGGAGTTCTATAAGGGTGATCTAGTTGATTGGTTTTAATAAAAATAATTTACAGTTGTTTTGGATGTTCCTTGGACTTGTTTGGTTCAAACCACTAGGGGTGGATTTTGTGGTTTTTGCAGAATATTATTGCAGGGTTGGGAACACTGCATGGAATTTTCTAAATGTGACGCGGGTGGTTATTTTCAATTTAGAAATGTTATGCTACTCTTACCTGTATACATTTTGCCATTGTTTCGTTAAACAAACCTGACGGATTAACGTAAATTTTTTATTTTATGGATGTTTGACATGGATGCTCTTTGGAATTGTTTGCTTAAAAACATTAGGGTTGGACATTAGGGTTAATGGAATATGATTGTTGTATTTTTAAATTAATTTCAGAATGTCTGCAAGGAAAATATGAATGTTAACATTGCTTATCAGAATGATAATTGGTGGAAAATTCTACCGAATCATGAATTATATCAATTATATCAATAATAATTGTAAAAAAATTAAAATTACTCAACAACTACATATAAACTTTTCCCCTATCAAATACAAATAAATGATGTAAATAGAGTGCAGAAAATGTTTGAGGTTCTCATGTTTACTTAACACTTTCAATGGGTAAAAATTAATGACAATTGATTTTAAATGTTGCCGGTTGAAAAATAATCCATTTCTTTGTGAGTTCTGAACCTGTCGTTTTACTTTGGTTACCCGATTTTCTCAAATGTAAGTTGCAATTGGGAAAATCTGGTAGTTTGAGTTTTGTGGCAACAAGTTGGAAGGCAGCCGGTCTGAGTTTTCATGTATGCAGAGGTCGTTTTTAAAAAATTTATTTGAGGCGTTTCGAAGAATCCTGCAATAGCTGTAAAATTTGAGATATTTTTTCCAGTTTTTTGACTTCTTAACTGCGAGGGCGTTAAGTTGATGAATAGGGGATGTTTTTTTTTAAATTCACTTTTTATGTTTCAGAGAGCAATAAAATAGATAAAAATGTTGGCGTTATTATTTTTTGATTAAAATTTTTTTGAATAAGAGTGTGTAGTGCTTAAGCATAGGGGTTGGTTTTTAGAAATTTATTTTCGGTGCCCCGGAAAGGCTCAGAATCGTGGGAAACTGTGGTGTACCTGTCTTACGATTAAAATTTTTTTTATATAATACGGGGTAGTTTTCACATACAGGGGTTGATTTTTTGCAAATTTATTGAGTGTGCTTCAAGGAGCCATAAAAAAGCTGTAAAATTTCGTCTGTTTTTTTTTATTTTTTCAATTTGTTGAATGGTCGAGGGGCTAGGTTGCGACTAGCTAGCCCCCCACACATAAAAATTAATTTTCCGAAAAAACTATAAGAGCTGTAAATTTTTAATTTAGGCCTACAAATAGCCGTAAAAACCCGTGAATTATGCAGTAATATAAAATTCCAAAAAATTAATTTTGAGGGGGGCTAGCTTGACGGACCTCACTCACACACTATTCAACCATGTCGCATTCGCAGGATTATATTATTAATCGATCAAACGAACTTACCCAAAGTGAAGTTCGATGGAAATTATATGAAGGAGAGTCCACAATAGGATTTAAAAAACCGACGTAGCATTGACTTGACGTAGACTTGACGTGGCAGTAGCCTGGACGCGATGCGCGCGCATGTATTGTCAACTGTTTATTTTTATGTGTCGTTCGCGTTCCGCTGTCCCGGAGAATCAAGATTAAAATGTCCGACTCATGTTTTG
>JAWWEA010046203.1:0-10258 GCA_035222095.1 Andricus quercuspetiolicola | reverse complement strand
ACGCCAGTCTAAGAAAAAGAATTGGACAAACCTGGATTGAAATTGCAAAGCCTTTTGTAGCTTTGGTTACGCCAATTCAAATCAAAAATGAGGAGGGGGAAATTCTAAATTCAAGGTGCAAATTTAAGATACATCGTTGGCCTGCTGGTGCCATTCGAAGATAAAGAATGGGACAAGCCTGGATAAAAATTGCAAAGTTTTTTCTATTGTACGGTTATGCTAATTCAAGTCGAATATTGAGAAGGGGAAAAGCTGAAGTTGAAATTGGAAACCTATATTTATATTCACCCTGCTGGTGTCATTTTAAGAAGAAAAATGGGACAAGCCTCGATCAAAATTGTAAATCAGTTTCTAGCTTCGGCCACGCTTATTCACATCCAAGAATAAGAAAAGTAGAAGTTGAAGTTGAAATTTGAAACCTATATTCACATTTACCCTGCTAGGGACCTTAGGGGAGAAGAATGGGATACGCCTAAATTGAGATAACAAATATTTGTTCAGACAGGGCTTTTTTAAAAAGTATTTGTAATTTTAATCCAGGCTTGTCCCATTCTTCTCCTTGTAATGACCCCAGCAGGGTAAATGAAAATATAGGTTTCCAATTTCAACTCCAACTTTTACTTTTCTTATTCTTCGATGTGAATGAGGATGATCGAAGCTAGAGAAAGCTTTACAATTTTGATCCAGGTTTGTTTCATTTGAACCAACTTTAATACATTTCCGAAACTTATCTTTGAAGTTATGCATACAGTGTTTGCGTTCGGAACCTAGTTATGAATTTCAGTTCAAAAAAGCGCTTAAAACTGGGTTCATTTTGATGAAATGATAAAAAATGAGAATTAGTAAGGTTTTGGTCATAGCGGAACTCACTATTGTTGTTTCTAAGGAAGATTAACCTTGGAAACCATCGAATTTAGTGTTAGGCTAATTATTTAAGTTTAGCATAGGTCGTGGCCATCAGCAATGCTTCAGCCACGAACGATCCATACTTGTCCCATCCTTGAACAATCTTTAACCATTTCTGACCTATTTTTGACCCACACTTGAGCAAGGCAACTTTTTTTCACGCGAGAATCTTCCCTCATTGTGCCGAGTCTTACCTTGCTATACTGCATAATATACCTAAATTCTTAAAAAAAAACATAATCTCCTGTTTCTTCTTCCAGATTTAAGTTCACAGTCTGAGTATTCACCTAATGAGAAGTCTATTCCTGGTCTTCCTCGTTTCACACCTTCTTCCTCATCAGACAGCCATCTCTCTCGGGAAAGGCCACTTGCTCCTGCCAGGCAATATACTCTGTTCAAGTCTTCTTCTCCTGCCAATTGTTCTTCTTGTGCCGAGCCTCCTCTTCATGCCAGGTCCAAGTCTCCTACCAAGTCTCCTTCTCCTGCGAAGCTTCCTCTTCGTGCAAGGTCTAGGTCTCCTCAAGACAGATTCATGTCCCCACCCACCGAGATTATCTCTGATTTTGGAATTTCATATAAACTTAACCAACTTGAATTTATTCGGCTCACCTGCTATAGAAATCCACGCCGAATATTCGAACTTCGAAGGTACACTTTTCCTGCGGATAAGCCAATTTTGTTACGTGAAGGTTATAATGTATTTGTGCCCGTGCCAAAACTAGAACAAATAGTATTATCAACAGCCAATGGTGAAGTCTATGCATTATTGGAGACTAGTCGTTTTCTTGCTGGGATATATTCACATCATGGTCGCAAGAGTGGTAGAGGACGAGTAAAGATCAACATGGAAAACGGCAAGATTACCCAATTGACAAAAGATGAAATTGAGCAAGTTCTAGTAGGCCGCCAAGGCGAAATCAAATGTCGTTATAAAGTAGAGCGTGTAAACCATAATTCTCCACACCATTGATTTACTTACAAAATAAGTAAAAGAAACAATGGGAAAATACACATTACGAAACTATCTTTGGAAGAATCTATGTCCGTTGTATAGAGTTATCATGCAGATAAATGTGACATTCTTTGTTGATCATCAATAAAAAAAGTTATATAAAGAAAAACGCCTTCATACTCAAACCTTTAATTTTTGGCCCTTTATGAAGCTTTAAATGAATTTATTAGTAATTCTGGGATTGCGTGAAGCAGAAATAAGATTGAAAATTTTATTAATCGCAGAATACTGGAAAATCATACTGATCATTCTGAACTAATAAACATGTTCTTGCTATAAAAATACTTTTAATTTAGAAAATAGAAAAACTTGAGTACAAATGTAAAGCTTTTGGAAAATCATTTTTTTATCATAAAATGTACATAATTGGGTTGCTGGAATGTTCAACTAATAAGTTCTTATTACAAATTTTAAATAGTATATCCATTAAACTGTATTCTCGCTGAAACATCTGAATAAGTTAGAAACATTTTTATTTTAAAGGTCTTAAAGATACTTATCTTATTATTTTCAAATTTTTCAATTTCATTTGCAAAAACAGGAGTCAAGTTTCAGATATACACTCTAGATAGATGCTCTGCTGAAGATCGGGTCTCTGAAGAAAAGATTTCTGTGCTTTTGATAATTAAAAGGATATCATCAGTCATGAAATCCAGTTTCGAAATAAAATCCGTAAAGGTTGATAAAGCGTGATAAATTTGGAACGTTTCCAGTAGTTTTAGATTATTGCCCTACCCATCAACAACAACATAATTATTCCATTTATAATACAATTTTCAATGTGTTCCAGAAATTATTTTTAGCTAGGATGGAGTAGAATAACTGATTGATTTGATTTCAGTTCGGTTTGAAGTTCAATTTCCGATACAGAACTAAGTGGTATACTTTACATTACCTAAGTCTGACTCCAAATCTAATTTCCTACATGTGAAATTTTTGATTTTAAATAGAGAAAAAGGTAATGGATGTTTATTGAATCGCGGAAATTTATGAAGTTTGTTAAAATTAATAAATTAGGGAAATAAGCATGTCCGTGGAGTTAGCACGGCAGCAATGAAATATCCAAGTGTTTTTTTAGTAGAGTCGTTTGGTCATCGTCTGGTCATGTTTGGAAGAAAAATTTTGTCGTTTGGACGGAAAATTTCAAAAAGATATTGAGTTTTCAAAACTAGAGTGCTAACTTCGCGCTGCAGAACAAATTTTAATTTTTTTTAAAAAATCCTTTTACCAATCGTTTGGATGTCGTTTGGTCGCGTTTGAAAGCTCACTTTTGACATTTGGACGACCGAATTGTGTAAGTTATAGAATAGAAAAGCCATGGGCACCATACTTGCGAGCGGCGCCTTCTGAAGTGGTAGTGACCTTCTTTGGTCAGCCGTGTTCTTAAATATAATATGATGTTTCAGCCGTCCTGAAAAGAAGGTTTGTAATAAAAAGTCAAAATTTCAGAAGATATGCATGATTTTATCCCCTTTTCATTCCTGTGAAGCAGGGCAAAAGTTCTACTTTTCAGATCCAAGGAGTGGAAAGTACTTTTCACTCTGTATGGAGGAAAGAGTGACGTTAACGCAAATGATAAAAAATTTATCTGTGAGCACGCATTTTGCGATGATCGACACCCTCACCGCGAAAACTGTAGTACCCAAAATTTCCAAAATTTTTGGATTATCTAAATTTCCAAAATTTTCTGAAATCTTCAAAATCTTCAGAATTTTTGAAATTTCTAAAATTATAAAAATTTTAGAAATGATATAATTCCTGAATTTGAAGATGTTTACGTTAAAAATGATTCCATGGACTGTCTACATAATGAGGTAAAAAATTCCTTATTTTTAATGTAAGTTTCTCGTTTTCTATACTTTTCAACATCCTGGCTATTTTTAGAAATGTGCAAAAAAATATTCGCATTCAAAATTTAGACAAACTTTTGGACCTGCGAGGTAGCACCCGATTAGGGACGAAAAAGACTGAATAGGTGATGAGAATAAAAATTAATTTCTTCTTAGAGTTCATTTTTCATTTTTGATACTTTCAAACACGCTGGCTCTTTTTGGAAGTTTTAGAAATGTCAAAAACTTTGTTACTTTTAGAAATTTTGACGATCTCATTTTGAAACATTTTATAAATTTTATAAATGTTGATTTTGAATCGTTTTACAAATTTGAAAATTTTGCACGTTTTAGAGATTTCGGACATTTTGGTAATATAAACACATTTCATAAAATTCAGAAATATTAGAAATTTACATGAGTCTGAAAATTTGGAATATTTTACAAATCTTATATAATTTTACAAATTTTAGAAAATTTGGGAGATTCTAGAAAATAGAGGATTTTACAAAATTCAGAAATATTGATTATTTTTACAATTTCAGAAAATTTGAACATTGTAGAAATTTTGAACATCTTAGAAATTTCGAAAATTTTGAAAATATGCGGAAATTAAGATAATCCAAAAATTTTCAAACTGTTTTCAAATTTCCGGTACCACAGTTTTTGCGGTAAGGGGGTCTTAGAATATAGTTATGAAGACGCGGTTTTTAAAGAAATTTACCACTTTTTGTCCAGTTTTCAATTAGAGTGAGGTAATACTTAATTATTGTTAACAAACATAGTGAATTAAAATTTTTTTATTATTCTTAATAATATTTTCTTAGGATAATGCTGAAAAATTGCACTTTTTTCAAAAAATTTTAATTTATTGTCCAATTTCTAGTTAGAGTGAGGGGAATAATTATTGAAAGTTACGAAAATTATTCGTTGAAACAATTTATTCTTATTGTTGGTAGGATTCACTATAAATAATGCTAGAAATTTTCAGTTTATTTTTTTGAAATATCAAACTATTTGTCTACTTTTCACTTGGAAGAAGTTAGTAATTAATTCAATTAAGCTAAAATGATTATTTTGCAGAAACAATTATCGTTCATAACTATCTTCTTCTTTGTCAATGCTGAATACTTGAGGTTTCTTCTGAAATTTTTAAGTTTCCACACTTTTTACCTAGTAGAGTAATAAAGGAAGCAAATTTAGAAACAAAGCTGTTTAAAGAATTTAATAATGTTTATAACTATTTTCTCTTAGATAAGTGCTAACAATTTGAGGTTTTTCTGAAATCCTAAACTTTTTTTCATTTTTTACTTGGCGAGGTGATTATTATTACAATTGAACAAACATTTTTCACACTATTTTGATGAAAAATTACCAATAGACAATTGTTATAAGAAATTTTTGTAGCCACATATTTAAATTAGCTGTTTTTTCAAATTTGGATTCCTCTAAATCATTTGAGTCACATCAGATATTCTTAAAAATGATATATATGTAATTCTATTTCTTCATCTTATTAGCAATCGAAATGAATAAATAAAAATTTTAGGTAGTTTTCATTTAGCAAAATCGTCTTTCAAAAATCTGGAGATTTTTTTTTAATAGCCGGTGAGTTTCAATTGTAGGATTTATGTATCTTTTAGCCTTAGGTAATCAATAAATGGATTTCATGATGTTTCCATCTAAATAATAATAATAATAAATAATGACAATAACTTATTATTAATTCTGCATGGAAATAGTGACTATAAGTCTCTCTCATAAAAATTTAAAGCAATTTTAGTGCAAAATAAATTATTTTCCAGGCCAAAGTTTTATATTTACTTATTTCATTTGTTTATAAAATCAACGATTGTTGTATTTTAGGAAATATAATTAGAAACATATTATTTTTTCAAATATCTACATTAAGTCAAATGAAGAAGGGAAAACTGAAATTTAAAAAACCATAAACTCCAAATTTTTGCAAAGAATTGCTTATAAAAATTATAATTGTTAAGCTTTTGTGAAAATTGTAATGAAAAAACAAATGAAAACGCAAAAATCTCTGACCAAGGTGCTTCTTCAAATTTAGCGAACTTTAATCTAAAGAAAAAAATCGCAAATTAAGGCAAAATCGTAGGCTGTAGACTTTTTTGAAAGATATAAATGCCTCATTATATAATTAGGTTTCTGTGCATAAAAAAAAGTGTAGAAATACATGGTGTAAACAATAAACTACAAATATGGTGTCCGCTTTGCAATACAACTTTTTTATTTGATTCAGAATCCTTCATATTTTTCTAGACTGCCTTTGGCATTTTAGTACATTACATTTTTGTTAACTTATCAAAATTGGCTAAACAGTCAAGAACTTTTCGTTGTCATTCCTTTTACTTAGTGTTGAAATCTTTCATAAATATTAAAAGAAAGAGACTTTCCATCTTGAGAACATCTTGGTGCCCGACCAGCAGTCCAAGACTGAGTTCTGTACTTTGTATACGAAAAATGTTTTGCGTAATAACAGGTAAATGTTTTAACAAGAGACAAAATTACAAAATAGTAATTAATATTTGATAACGTTTCATACACTCCTTTGAAATACCTTAAAATCACTTTGAATACATGAAAATCTTTTGATACTTTAAAATCTTTAAAAATTCGTGCAATCTTGAAAATGCGATAAAAAATTTGTTTCAAGTTAAGTGACTCATCCATCCGATTAGGTAATATAATTTTGTCATCATAATTAGATAATATCATTACACAATTATAAGCAGTTCACAGTTATGTACGCGATAAGAATCAGAATTAAATTCAAAGATAAGCTATTTTAATTATTCATATTTCTCAATATTTTAAATTTCTTACATAAAAAATAATGATTTACCTTTTTAAAAATACCGTCAACAACTACAACTACCCTGAAACTGAAACTTTGTTAAAAGTGACATAGCTCACATCATTTGTTGGAGAACGATTTTCTTAAACGCAGATATTTTTAAACAAAACTGCGTCATTATATATTTTTTATGTCTATATGAGCCCAATTATTTTGTGTTTGAATTTCACTAGAAGCCTTCTGGAAAATGTCCAAAATACTTTTAAATGTTTACAAAATTTCAGATCAATTCACAAATTTCAATGAAAGCGCTGTTTACAAAAATTGCTTAGTTTTTTTTAGATAAATAAAATAAGGTAAATCAAATTCATTTTAACCCGAAATGCAAGAGGAAATTGCATTTGTATCGTGAGGCATCCTTCTGACACAAGAAAATATTTCTCTGAATGTTCCGTAAATACACTTATTGCTATTCTCTTCCAAACTCTTGTTAATTTTATCAGATAAAATCACGAATTTAATCCAAATTTATTTCGTGGGAATTTAGAATGTATGTGTGATAAAAAATGGAATTTGAAAAACATTCCCGGTTGGATACAGATATTTTTTGAGACAATTAGATAATACTAAATCTCTTGTTATCATTGTTTGATCAAAAATGTTGTCAAATGCACAATGGAGAAACAGTCGAAGTTGCATAACTACGAACTCCTATAGCAAAATTTTTCCAAACTACAAATGTTATTGGATCATCTTGTATTTCCTCGTACATACACTGGATTTCAATGGATCAAAATCGTCGAATTACATGTCGTATTACAAAACAGGGAAGCAAAGGATAGTTTCAAAAAAATGAGCCCTAAATGCTGTGAGGCCAGCATTTAATAAAATTTCAAGTACAATTTTCTCTCATTGTGCCGAGTCTTGCCTTGCAATTCTGCGACCCACATCCTTAAGAAAAGAAATAATCTTCTTTTTTTTCTTGCAGATTTAAGTTCACAATTTGAGTGTTTGCCTAATGGCGAGCCTATTCTTGGTGTTCCTCGTCACAAACCTTCTTTGTCATCTGACAGACATCTTTCTCATGAAAAGTCACTTGCTGCGGCCAGGCAATATTCTTTGTTCCAGTCTTCTTCCCCTGACAATTTTTCTTCTTGTGCCGAGCCTCCTCTTCATGCCAGGTCCAAGTCTCCTACCAAGTCGCCTTCTCCTGCGAAGCTTCCTCTTCGTGCAAGGTCTAGGTCTCCTCAAGACAGATTCATGTCCCCACCCACCGAGATTATCTCTGATTTTGGAATTTCATATAAACTTAACCAACTTGAATTTATTCGGCTCACCTGCTATAGAAATCCACGCCGAATATTCGAACTTCGAAGGTACACTTTTCCTGCGGATAAGCCAATTTTGTTACGTGAAGGTTATAATGTATTTGTGCCCGTGCCAAAACTAGAACAAATAGTATTATCAACAGCCAATGGTGAAGTCTATGCATTATTGGAGAGTAGTCGTTTTCTTGCTGGGATATATTCACATCATGGTCGCAAGAGTGGTAGAGGATGAGTAAAAATCAACATGGAAGGTGACAAGATTACCCCACTGACAAAAGATGAAATTAAACAAATTCTAGTAGGCCGCAAAGGCGAAATCAAATGCCGTTATCACATAGAGCGTGTAAACCACAATTCTCCAAACCATTGATTTATTTACAAAATAAGTGCGACAAAAAATAGGAAACTACACACTTCGAATCTAGCATTGGCAAAATCTACGCACGTTGTATAAAGTTATTATGCATGCGACATTCTTCTTAACCCTTTGTTTGAAAAAAAATGTTTGGTCATGTGTGTGAATTTGATAATATTTCTCTCTCCCAGTATCTTAGATTACCCAATTGGCATTACGAAAAAGCGACATAAATGCTTTTGACACTTTGTTGATCATCAATAAAAAAACTTATGTGAAGAAAAACGCCTTCATACTAAAACATTTAATTTTTGTCCCTTTACAAAGCTTCAAATGAATTAATTAGTATTTTGGGATTGCGTGAAGCAGAAATAGGTTGAGAAATTTTATTAATTGCAGAATATTGAAAAACCTCATCATTCTGAACTAATAAAAATTTTCATGCTATAAAAATACTTATAATTTAGAAATTAGAAAAACTTGAGCAATTGAAAGCTTCAGTGGCTTGCTCTATTTTCATTTATGAAAACTTTCAACTTGTATACAGACGTATTTTACATTTTTCACAGAAAAAAGTTTCTTAATAATGAAGAAACTGTTGAGATAATTTTTTAGGCTTACGAAAGTTATTTTGATAATATGCTTTTCTAACATATACAAAAATATAAATTCATAAAAATGTACAAATGTGAAGCTTCTGGAAAAACATTTTTTTGTCATAAAATTCTTCAAATTAAATAAGATATCTTACGACCTCAAAAAATTACTAATAAAAATGTCTGACTTCATTTTAAGTTAACATATGAACTTGAGCAAAGTTTCCATTTATTAAATAAAAATCATAGTTGTGTACGAATTTACATAATTTGAGTGCTGAAATATTTAACTGATTAGTTGCTATTGAAAGCTTCAAATAGTATATCCATCAACCTATGCTCTTCCTAAAATGTTAAAATAAGTTACAAACATTTTCATTTCAAAGGTTTCAAAGAGACTTATCTTATTATTTTCAAAATTTTCAATTCCATTGGTAAAGAAAAAAGAGTTTCATTTCAGATATATACTTAAGGTAAATTTCGTGCTGAAATCTCTGGAAAAAAGATTTATATTTTTTAATAATTAAAAGGATATCATCAGTCATGAAATCCAGTTTCAAAATAAAATATGTAAAGTCCGATAAAGTGTGACAAATCTGGAACATTCCCGGTAGTTTTAAATTATTGCCCTACACATGAAGATCAACGCCATTGTTTAATAATAAAATTTCCAACATGTCCAGGAATTATTTCCAGCTAAATTGGAGTAGAATAACTGACTGATTTGATATAAATTTGGTTTGAAGTTCAATTTCGGGTACAGAACTAAGTAGAATATTTTACGTCATGTAAATCTGATTCCAAACTCAATTTCCCATATGGGAAAGTTTTGCTCTGACATAAAGAAAAAGGTAATGGAAATCCTTTGAATTGAGGATATTGGTAATAAATTAAGGAAAATGAAGTTTGTTGAAATTAATGAAAAGTTATGGAAAGTTATGTAATTTATGAAATTGGCGGACGTTGAAGGATGTATGAAATTTGTAAGAATTTATGCAAGCTTACGGAATGTTATGCGAATTTATGAAATTTAGAAACCTATGATATGCATATACATTATGGCATATATTTTCTCATCACTTGATGAACTGCGAAAGCCCGGACTCTTCAAAGTATGTAACACAAACCGATTATGGGGAAAATATATTTCCCGATCGAAATTAAAGTTTTATTTATATTTTTGTTGTATATACTTTTGAAAAAACAACAGTCCTCGTTCGATTGGATTATAATCCAATAATAATTATTGAGTCTTATGAGCCCAAAGCGAGCCTCTGGATAATCTTACTCGAGCCCAATGAAGTTTAGCACGTACTTCTCTCTCTTAAAGTGGACCAGTGAAATCTCACTGATGTTCAGTGAAATCTCCTTCGTTGGAACAGTCAGAAGTATATCAGCTGGTTGGGTATGA
>JAWWEA010046062.1:0-10260 GCA_035222095.1 Andricus quercuspetiolicola | reverse complement strand
CGAATTTGACAGCATGTGGCTGTCAGTAAGACAACTTTCTTAACCAAATACGCATTTTTTGACGAGGTTGAAAAGGGAGAAAAATTACAACAGTCTTTTAATTTGAAATTATGAAAAACAAATCAAAAACAAAATTCCATTAGGATGAACAACTCACCAAAAACATCGTCGATGCAACGAATTTTTCCAAGTAAAAAGTTATACGAACAATCAACACTGTTTGTGAACACAGTAAATCCCAGAGATGTTGTTCATCTGGAGTTGGATAAAAACGTTGCAAACAACTGACAGCTACATTTATCCAATGAGGGGTAATTTTTATCCGTCTCTAGATAGAAATTATCCTCTTCCGGATGAAAATTCTCCTCTTCCAGATAAAAATGATCCTTTTCCAAATAAAAATTATCCTCTTCCAGATACAAATGATCCTCTTCAAGATAAAAATTATTCTTTTCCAAATAAAAATTAACCTCTTCCACGTACAAATTATCCTCTTCAAGATAAAAAATTCCCCTTTTAGATAAAAATGACTCTTTTCTAAATAAAAATTATCCTCTTCCAGATAAAAATGATCTTCTTCTAAATAAAAATTCTCCTCCAGATAAAACCTATCCTCTTCCAGGTACAAATTATCTTTTTCCATATAAAAATTATCCTCTTCGAGATAAAAATTATCCTCTTGAAGATAAAAATTATCCTCTTCCAGATAACTATCCTTTTTCAACTAAAAATTACCTTCTTCACGATAAAAATTATCCTCCTCAAGATAAAAATGATCTCTTCCAGATAAAAATGATCCCCCTCCAGGTAAAAATTATCCTCTTCCAAATAAAAATTATCCTCCTCCAGATAAAAATTGTTCTCTTACAAATAAAAATTATACACTTCCAGGTAAAAATTATCCTTTTCCAAATAAAAATTACCCTCTTCAAAATAAAAATGATCCTCAAGATAAAAATCATCCTCTTCAAGATAAAAATTGTCCCCTTCCAGATAAATGTTACCCTGCTCCAAACAAAAATGATCCCCTTATAGATAAAAATTACCCTACTCCGAATAAAAATGATTCTCTTCCAGATAAAAATTATCCTCTTCCACGTGCAAATTATCCTTTTCGAGATAAAAATTATCCGCTTCAAGATAAAACTGATCCTCTTCCAGATAACAACCATCCTTTTCCAAATAAAAATTACCCTCTTGAAGATAATTTTTCCAGATAAAAATTATCTCTTATCAAATAAAAATTACCCCCTTCACGATAAAAATTATCCTCTTCAAGATGAAAAATTCCCCTTTCAGATAAAAATGACCCTTTTCCAAATAAAACTGATCCTCTTTCAGATAAAAATGATGCTCTTCCAAATAAAAATTCTCCTCCAGATAAAATCTATCCTCTTCCAGGTACAAATTATCCTTTTCCACATAAAAATTATCCTCTTCGAGATAAAAATTATCCTCTTGAAGATAAAAATTATCCTCTTCAAGATAAATATCCCTTTTCAAATAAAAATTGCCTTCTTCACGATAAAAATGATCCTCCTCAAGATAAAAATTTCCCCTTCTAGATAAAAATGACCCTTTTCCAAATAAAAATGATCTCTTCCAGATAAAAATGATCCTCCTCCAGATAAAAATTGTTCTCTTCCAAATAAAAATTATCCTCTTCCAGATGAAAATTACTCTTTTCCAAATAAAAATTACCCTCTTCACAATAAAAATGATCCTCAAGATAAAAATTATCCTCTTCCAGATAAAAATTACCCTACTCCAAACAAAAATGATCCTCTTCCAGTTAAAAATTATCCTCTTCCAGGTACAAATGATCCTTTTCCAGATAAAAATTATCCTCTTCGAGATAAAAATTATCCTCTTCAAGATAAAAATTATCCTCTTCCAGATAACAACTATCCTTTTCCAAATAAAAATTATCCTCTCGAAGATAAAAGTTATCCCCTTCCAGATAAAAATGACCTTTTCCAAATAAAAACTATCCTCTTCCAGACACAAGTTACCCTTTTCTAAATAAAAATTATCCTCTTCGAGATAAAAATTATCCTTTTTCAAATAAAACTGATCCTCTTCGAGATAAAAATTATCCTCTTCCAGATGAGAATTATCCTTTTCCAAATAAAAATCATCCTCTTCCTAATACAAATTATTCTATTCCAAATGTAAAATATCCTCTTCTAGATAAAAATTATCCTCTCCCAGATCAAAATTATCCTTTCACAAATAAAAATTATCATCTTCCAGATGGAAATTATCCTCTTCCAGATAAAAATGATCCTTTTTAAAATAAAAATTACCCTCTTCAATATAAAAATTATCCTCTTCAAGATAAAAATTATCTTCTTCCCGATAAAAAAGTATCCCTTTCCAAATAAAAATTATCCACTTCCAGATACGAATTATCGTTCTCCAAATAAAGGTTATCCTCTTCAAGAGATAAAAATTATCCGATGTCGGATAATTGTAGTTCTCAATTCTTTGCAACGTTTTTATTCAACTCCAGATAAAAAATAAATCTGGGATTCACTGTGAAATATCGAAGTATGTCACAGGGATCACAGCACAAAAATAGCTCAAAAAAGGGGAAATAGAAGAATTTTTTCACGAAAAAGGGGAAGAATAAGGAAAGATTAAACATTTATTTGCACATGTAGAAAAGAAGAAACAATCGTTTTATAAGAAATTGTAAAGTATTCAAATAATATTAAATTAATTTTTTAATGATTTCTACCATTAAATCATTTATTTTTTTAAATTGGAAATACTTAGATCTTGGAAAATCTATAAAAAAATTATGAGAAGACATAAAATTTGTTAAACGAACTATTTTTATGTTTTAAATCGTTCTTATAATGCATAATATTGCCTTCTCTAAAAATTCCTTCAATAATAATTAAACCGCTTTACTTATAAGTATAATTAAGTACGTCTGTCCAAGATTTTTTATTTCATTCTTCCTGCAATTAATACTTTGAAGGTAAATTGGAAACAACACTCATCCATGCTCTTGAAATCAAATGAAAATGGATTTTTGTTTTATAATATTAAAAAAAGCTATATTTTTCAAATATTAAAAATTCCACAAATTTTTTAAACAAAATGTTTTCAAATTCTTTAGAATATTTTTAAATAATTTCAAATGTTTAAAAGTCATTGGAAATTTGTCGAATTCCTTCATATTCCTTGAAACTGTTGAAATCCGTAGAAATACTTTGAAATAAAATTTAAAAGAAGTCAATTGAAATTCCTTGCACATAAAGTGAATTCAAATTATTCATTAATTTTCTCTAACAAACTCCGTTTAAATAAAATGCACGTACGCCAAGCGCGTTCACGTCTATGGATTTTTATTTTTTAATTTTGAAAAAATAAAGTATCTGAAAATCCATAAAAACAAATTTTTAAATATTAAAAGTTCTAATATTTTGTTGAACAAAATCGCTTGAAATTCTTTGGAATCTCTTAAAATAACTTAAAATCTTTATAATTCATTGAAATTTATTTAGGTCAATATTCCTTGAAATTGTCAAAATCCGTAGAACTCCCTTGAAAGGAAATTTAATTTATTCCTTAAAGTTCTCTCAAAGTTCGTTGAGTCCCCTTAAAATCCCTTGAATTCATTGTAAGTCGTAAAAATTCATTAAAATATGTGGAAATCATTTGAAATTCCATGAATATAAATCAAATTTAAATAAAATATGTTTGAATATTGGAAGCCACAGGTCGACTGAAATGCTAAAAATCGAATCTTGGACACGAACCTTTTTTTTTTTAGGAATCGGTTGAATATTGTAGGCTAGAGGTCGACTAAATGCTAAAAAATCGAATTTTAGGCAAACAAAAGTGAAGTAACTCTAAAAACAACACATCAGACAAAATGTCCTGAAAAATGACATTAGAACTTCATTTGCTTAATTTATACTAAAAATTTTAGATGGATCGGTTGAATACTGTAAACTGGAGGTCGACTGAAATGTTAAAAAATCGAATCTTGGGCACAAAAAGCGAAATAACTAGAAATAATTAATAAATCAAAATTTTACTAAAAAAAGCACTGAAGCTTCACCTAGTAAATTCATCCTGAATTTTTCAGACGAATCAATTGAACATTGTAAGCTACAGGTCGACTGAAACACTAAAAAATCAAATTTGGTACATAAAAAGCGAAATAACCCTAGAAATAATTAATAAATCAAAATTTCCTGAAAAAGCACTGAAGTTTCACCTAATCAGTTTATCCTGAAATTTTTAGACGAATCGGTTGAATATTGTGGGCTACAGGTCGACCGAAATGAAAAAAAACGGAATTTTGTACATAAAAAGTGAAATAAATTTGAAAATAACAAATGAATCAAAATCTCCGGAAACGTATCATTAGAGTTTCATTTATTTAATTTATACTACATTTTTTAGATTGGTCGGTTGAATATTGTAAGCTACAGATCGACTGGCATTCTAAAAAATCGTATTTTGGACATAAAAAGTTGAATAACTCTAAAAATAACAAATGAATCAAAATCTCTGAAAAAGTATCATTAGAGCTTCATTTTCTTAATTTATACTAAATTTTTTAGATTGATCGGTTGAATATTGTAAGCTACAGGTCGACTGAAATGCTAAAAAATCAAATTTTGGACATAAAAAGCGAAATAACTCCAGAAACAAGCTATGAATAAAAATTCCCTGAAAAATGAAATTTTTTACATAAAAAGTGAAATAACTTTGAAAATAACAAATGAATCAAAATCTCCAGAAACGTATCATTAGAGCTTCATTTACTTAATTAACACTACATTTTTTACATTGGTTGGTTGAATATTGTAAGCTACAGGTCGACTGATATGCTAAAAAATCAAATTTTGGACATATAAAGCGAAATAACTCCAGAAACAAGCTATGAATAAAAATTCCCTGAAAAATGAAATTTTTTACATAAAAAGCGAAATAACTTTGAAAATAACAAATGAATCAAAATCTCCAGAAACGTATCATTAGAGCTTCATTTACTTAATTTATACTACATTCTTTAGATTGGTTGGTTGAATATTGTAAGCTACAGATCGACTGACATTCTAAAAAATCGTATTTTGGACATAAAAAGTTGAATAACTTTAAAAATAACAAATGAATCAAAATCTCCTGAAAAAGGGCATCAGAGCTTTATTTACTTAATTTATACTAAATTTTTTTAATTGATCGGTTGAATATTTCAAGCTACAGGTCGACTGAAATGCTTAAGAATGAAATTTTGTACATAAAAAGTGAAATAACTCTAAAAATAACGAATGAATCAAAATCTCCTGAAAACAGCATCAGAGCTTCATTTTCTTAATTTATACTAAATTTTTTAGAATGATCGGTTGAATATTGTAAGCTACAGGTCGACTGAAATACCAAGGAATCTAATCCTGGCCATAAAACGCGAAATAACTCTAGAAATAATTAATAATTCAAAATTTCCTGAAAAATTGCACTGGAGCTTCATGTGAACAATTTATCCTGAAATTTTTAGACAAATCGGTTCATTATTGTAGGCTACAGGTCGACTAAATAGCTAAAAAATTGAATTTTTGGCATAAAAAGTGAAATAACAAATAAATCAAAATTTCCTGAAAAACAGCATTAGAGTTTCATTTAGTCAATTTATTCTAAAACTTTTAGGTGATTCGCTTGGATATTCAAAGGCACAGCTCGACTGAAATGCTAAAGAATCATATTTTGAACATAAAAAGTAAAATAACTCTAAAAATAACATATGAATCAAAATCTCCTGAAAAAAAGAATCAGATCTTCAATTACTTAATTTATACTAAATTTTTTAGATTGATCGGTTGAATATTGTAAGATACAGGTCGACTGAAATGGTAAAAAATAAAATTTTGGACATAAAAAGCGAAATAACTCCAGAAATAAACTACGAATAAAAATTTTCTGAAAAATGAGACTGAAGCATCACCTAGTCAGTTTATTCTGAATTTTTTAGACGAATCGGTTGAATATTGTGGGCTGCAGGTCGACCGAAATGCAAAAAAAATGGAATTTTGTACATAAAAAGTGAAATAAATTTGAAAATAACAAATGAATCAAAATCTCCGGAAACGTATCATTAGAGCTTCATTTACTTAATTTATACTACATTTTTTAGATTGATCGGTTGAATATTGTAAGCTACAGATCGAATGACATTCTAAAAAATCATATTCTGGACATAAAAAGTTGAATAACTCTAAAAATAACAAATGAATCAAAATCTCCTGGAAAAGAGCATCAGAGTTTCATTTACTTAATTTATACTAAATTTTTTTAATTGATCGGTTGAATATTTCAAGCTACAGGTCGAGTGAAATGCTAAAGAATGAAATTTTGGACATAAAAAGTGAAATAACTCTAAAAAACACAAATGAATCAAAATCTCCTGAACAAGAGCATCAGAGCTTCATTTACTTAATTTATACTAAATTTTTTTAATTGATCGGTTGAATATTTCACGCTACAGGTCGACTGAAATGCTAAAAAATAAAATTTCGGACATAAAAAGCTAAATAACTCAAGAAATAAATTGTGAACCAAAATTTCATGAAAAGTCGCACTGAAGCATTACCTAGTCAATTTATCCTCCAATTTTTATCCACTTCAATTGAATATTGAAAGCTACAGGTCAACTGAACTTCTAAAAAATCAAATTTTGGGTATAAAAAGTAAAATAAATAAAAATAACAAATAAATTGAAAGTTCCTGAGTAACAGATCTGGAGCTTCATTTAGTTAATTTATCCTGAAATTTTTAGACGAACTGATTAAATATATAGCGACTTTTTATTATTTCCAAAAAGTTCGATGCAAATAATTGATGAAGAGTTGGCTGACATATGCGCTGAAGGTGTGAAAAGTACGGTTTGTTCGAGTAAATATATTCGTGGTTCTTTTTTTTTGTTGGCGGTGATTTACTACAGCGAATTTTGATACCTTTGAAACTAACGAATTATTATTAACTTCTCACCAAAATTTTAATCATCTGAGTTTAAAAATCCTTACAAAAAGAAGCATTAAAGAGTTAAATTTGAATAAATCGAAAATGGAAATTTCAGTTCAATTTCACTATTTTACAGTAGAAGAAGTTACTGAAACTTTAGTGAAGATAATTTCCACGATATATCAGTCAAGATATAACCTAAACATATTTAACGAAATGTATTCATTACAATTCATTTAAAAGTAAATTTTCATTCAAGATTTATTAAATTATAACTAAATAAATTAGGTATATATTTTTTATGAATTGCAAACGATATTGGCATAGTTTATTTATCGTTTTGTACTATGAAATATCTATTTACTGTATTAAATGTAGTTTATCCGAAACATTGTTTCATATAAACACAAATAAGCACTTTTCCTAGCAATATTGAAATATTTTCTGCGGGTAGGCATTATCGCTGGCGCTTCTCTTATCTATTATCGTTACCAACATTATTCGACGTTTCGCTAAAGTACCTCCTCTGCGAGTAATCTGGCTTTGTGGTGGTTTTACTTATGACCTCGAGAAAACTGTGTGTTATATTCTATTTAATTTTCGAGCCCTCTGTAAGTCTATTACGAAAATTAATTAGGACTCCAAACATATAATGAAAATGGCAGTATTCGACACATTATTGCACTCAAAAGTGATGCAACTAATACCGCTACTTTTTAAAAATTTGTAAAGGGGTATTCTTATCATTACAGCATAAAAAAAATTCGATTAGTAATTAAATTTGATGCAACTAAATAAATTAAAATGCTAGTCAAGTCAATTGAAAATTCAGTTAATTTGACTAGTTTTTTAGTTAATTTAACCCAATTTGACTATAGTAATTCTGCACTTAATGAAATAATCTTACTAGTTGTTTTTTTGGTAGTGGCAACAAATAATGTAGAACTTTGACGTTTTCTTTCTGAAATTTAAAAAAACTCCATTGATAGTGAGTCAAAGTTAATTCAAATTCGATAGCATTTAGTAAAATTCAATGGAATTCAGTAGAATGCAATGAAAATCAACTATTGAATCAATAGCCACGGATCAAAAGTAGATAATTTATTTATTCAAATAAATATTTACTGAAACAATAATTCATTAATTTCAGTTCAATAGCGACGCTATGAATTCTGTAGTATGTAGTAAACATTTGATTCAATAGAAGATCTTGAACAGAAGTTATTGATTCAATAGCATTTTTCCGCACTTGATTAGTCAATCTTACTAGTTTTTGTGGCAAAAAATAATGTAGAACTTTGACGTCACATTTTTAAAGTAAAAAAATTCCATTGAAAGTGAGTTAAAGTTAATTCCAAATTCAATAGTATTGATAGGAGTTCAATAAAATTCAGTAGAATGCAATGTAAGACAATGCAATTCAACGAAATTAATTGCAATTTACAGGAACTGAATGTGATTCAATGCAAACTCAGAAAAATTGCTATTGAATAAATAGCTATCGATTCAAAGCAGATAATTTATTCATCCGAATGATTTACTGAAACAATAAATCAATCAATATCATTATATCAATATCATTATCAATTTCGGTTCAACAGTGACGCTATGAATTCTATAGGGTGTAGTATAAATTTGATTCAATAAAAGATCTTGGAACTAAAATTATTGATTCAATAGAATTTTTTATTGATTTAAAGGCATTTTTTCTCATGGTAGGATTTATGTAATTTAATGAAATTGAATTAAATCGAAGGCGAATGCAATGGATTTCTAAGTGATTTTAATTTAACTCAACAGAATTCAAGTGGATTCAGGCAGGTTTAATGGAATTCAATCATTTTAAATTTAGAACAATTTCGCACTTAGTCAATCTTACTAGTTTTTTTCTATGGTGTTAAAAAATAATGTAGAAGTTTGATGTTACTTTTTGAAAACAAAAAATTTCATTAACAGTGAGTTAAAGTTAACTCTAAATTCAATAGCACTCAGTGGAGTTTAATAGAATTCAGTAAAATGGAATGAAAATTAATGCAATGAAAATCAAGGCAACTCAACATAATTAAGCGTAATTTACAGGAATTAAATGACATTCAACGCAAATTCATAAAAAGTGCTATTGAATGAATAGATAGACATCGATCGAAAGCAAATAATTTATTCATTCAAATGATTATTTAATGAAACAATAATTCATCAATTTCGGTTCAATAGTGACGTTATGAATTCTGTAATATGTAGTAAACATTTGACTCTGTGAAAGGTCTTGAACTAAAGTTACTTATTCAATGAAATTTTTTATTGATTAAATAGCATTTTCCGCAGAGCAATTCCAGGTAATTCAACGGAATTGAGTTGAATCAAAGGTGAATGCAATGGATTTCAGAGTGATCTCAATTAATTCAATTAAATTCAATATGATTCAATAGGGTCCAAGTGGATGTATTAACATTAAATGGAATTCAATGAAACTCATCAGAATGGAAAGTGATTTCAACTAATTAAAAATTAGTCCATAATGTAATATAACTTTTTTTAACACTTATGATTATAGGATATTTTTGAGAATATTAATTATCACATAATAAATCATTTCTTGAATCTGTTTCTGAAGTCCATGAATTTAAATACCCTGAAAAAAATTAGTATTGAATCAAGAAAATATCGGTATGAATATGGATCTAGTACATTTTCTTGACAAGAAATATTTTCTATTTATTACGAAAATATTGTATCATCCGTATTCGTAAAGATTATGTTTTGATTCAATATTAATTCTTTTTCCATGTAATTAAAGCAAATTTTTATTTTATTTTCACACTAAAAATTCAATGCATATTTAAAACATTAATATTTGGAATAAAAGATATTTTTCTGCGAATAGCGGAAATGATAAAAATAAGTTTGATATGAATCAGCACAAGTGCTATAAAGTTACTTTTATGAATTAAAAAGCAATGTTATATAGTCTTATATGTAAATTGAAGAGAAACATTAGGCACGCTAGAAAAAATTTCATGTCTTTAAAAAATATTCTCTGAAATTTTAAGGATTTTACAGGTACATGGAAATTCCAGGTTTTCCAGGTGTGTAGATTAGGGTGGTCCAAAAATGCAGGGCAAAATTTTTGTTCATGCTAGAGGGCAATGATCCCCCCCACTTCATTCCAAATCCGAAAAAAGAAATTCCATAATTTTGTTTATTTTTTATTTTGATTTAAACAGGTGCCGGTTTTGACTTGAAGTTTCCCATGTAAAATGCATGGGGAAAAATCACTTT
>JAWWEA010045916.1:0-10261 GCA_035222095.1 Andricus quercuspetiolicola | reverse complement strand
GACACGTATATTATCGATCAGGGGGACGTCAACTACAAAGTACCAATGAGTCACGTAGTTGGGCATGATTCCTGAGCTTGACGCCAAACAATTCATTAGCAATATAAATGAAAAAGTGGCCTTCTCTCGACCTTCGGACACGTATATTATCGATCAGGGGGACGTCAACTACAAAGTACCAATGAGTCACGTAGTTGGGCATGATTCCTGAGCGTGGCGCCAAACAGTCCTCGAGTGACGGTAAATCTACTTCAGCATGCACGAAAGGCGACCTTTGATACGGTACTAACGAAAAACTGTCCTCTTTTCGACTTTTTGGTAAAAGTACTTTTCACCAAGGATATCATGATCTACTATATATCTAAAAATTAGAAAAGTCCACTGAGACCTATTCTCAGTGCATTTGGTGTGGGGTCCTCTTCAATAACACTTCAACTTTAGTTTCAAAATCTGAAAATTCCATCCATCTTGAAAATTAAGAGTGAGAATAAAAATTTCATAAATTTTTATAATTTTCGAAAATAAGTATCTGGACTTTTAGAAATATTACTACTTTTGCGATTTTCTTTGAAATTTCAATAACAGTTCAAATTTAGTATCAAAATCTGTACCCGAAAATCCTATTCTTTTCTAATATTCAATGTCAGAATCAAAATTTCATCCATTTTTATAATTTTCGAAAATATGTTTATGAACTTTTAGATATATTACTAATTTTACCAACTTCTTTGAAATTTCAATAAAATTTTTAATTTAATTTTAAAATTTGTATCAATAAATCCTAATATTCCTCAAAATTTAATGTCAGAATCAAAATTTCATAAATTTTCATAATTTTCAAAAATACTTACCTGACCTTTCAGAAATATTATTAATTTTGTCAATTTTTCTGAAATTTCAGTAGCACTTCAGCTGCAATTTTAACGTGTGTATAAAAACATCCTATTATTTTTGAAAATTTAATTTCAGAATAAAAATTCAATCAATTTTATAATTTTCAAAAATAAGTATCCGAACTTTCAAAAATGTTACTTATTTTACCAATTTCTTTGAAACTTCGATCACAGTACAAGTTGAATTTTAAAATATGTATAAAAGATCCTATTATTCTGGAAAATTTAATGTTTGAATCAAAATTTCATAAATTTTTATTATTTTAGAAAATAATTATCTGAACAGTCAGAAATATAACTAATTTCATCAACTTCTTAAAAATTTCAATAACATTTCAACTTGAATTTTAAAATCTGTTCCCAAAAATCTTATTTTTCTTGAAAATCCAGAAGCAGAATCAAAATTTCATAACTGTACATAATTTCCAAAAGCTATTATCTGAACTTTCATTCAACTTCTTAATTTTTTGAAACTTTTCGTAACTTTACAATTATATTACGTTTGAATTGAACTCCATGTGTATATCGTGTGTAACCCTAATTTGCCTAACGTTGATTTTTACCCCAGTTTATTGGAAGACATCTGTGTTTTGTTTAAATATTGCTTAAAAGATATTTAAGTAATCAACTTTCGAAAATTAGTAAGTTTCTAGAGTATTGCTTTTCCTACTGGGAACATGTAATAATCTGAATAAATTAATTCAGAATCCACCATGGCAAGTAGATTTAATTGTAATCTTAAGAGAAGATTAAAATTCTCTTCTTATCAGTGCCTAAATTTACAGTGCTGTTCAGTGTTTAATTTTGAGATTGATTTTAAATCTTTTTGTAAATTGCAAATCATTTTTTTCTTTTTATGAAGGTGGTCCATCTGAACATCATGCTATGTCTGTCTATTGGAACGAATATAAAATTGACGTTTGGTTAAATAGGCTTCTTCAACCGATCATGATTCGCCTTGATAATAGAAATATACTTCCAACTGCCTATGAGATGGAAACATACCGTATTGAGAAAGTTCCACATCGTGATTCTAACATGGATTTTTACGCGTACACGTTAAAATGTGGATACGTCGTGGGAGTTGAGCTTGCACCAAAACATGAACAGATATCTTAATTAAGTGAAGATTATCCTATATACATGTTGAATACTAGAAACTGATGAAAATTGTTTAATATTTTTCATATGTATATTTCTGAATAAAAACATAGATGATCAACAATTGGTTGTACTTATATGAGGTTGGGTTTGCTTGGGGGATTCCGAAGTTGTGCAAGGTGTTTGTGCAATTTCTGGCATTCCGCCAGAAATTGCCGAATAAGCTGCGATGAGTGGGCAATTGAGTGATCGTGTTGAAGGACCCAGTCGCTTTTTTGGGTAGAAAATTGGCAAAAAATTGGTTTACTCAGTCAATAGGGAGCCCCCTAGATCAAAGGAAAGATAAATAAAAAAATGAGCGAAGAAAAAAAGCAGAGCATGAAAAAGAAAAATTGTATTCGAGTGAAGAAAAGAGGGGTACAAAATATCGAACCATAAAATAAAAAAAAATTAGTTAAGGTGAGCGCCTTGCGCCTACAAAAAAGATTTACGTGGCCTATTAAGACGTGAATAAGTTTCTCCCCTACTCCCCCACACTTCCCCTTTCTACACTTCAACCTGCGCTCCCCCTCTCTTACGCAACTTCTTCCTCATCTACTTCACCCTCTCCTTAACGCCTCAGCCTGACTTCTCCTCACTTCCTCTATCCCTTCATTACTCCTCACTTCCCCTGATTCCACACCCCGCACTTCCTTTAGTTGCAAGGAAAAATAAAGTTAGAGCGTAAAAAAAGAACGAGAAGAAGAGTAAAGAAAAGTCTAAGATTCTTGGGAAAATTCAAAGAGATTTTCAATTTTTGAGCACGGACGTGCGGTCTCACAGACCGCAGGATGCTTCTGATATGTGCATCCCAAACACCTCAGAACTTCCTCGAGACTGGGGTTATTAGTTGATTCAGTTTCAGTTGTGTTTTTGTGAAGGGAGGTAGATGCCGGGTGGACACTGTGTGTATTTGATAAATAATGGCAATTGGTCGCAGAAAAATTTCACGTCTTGATTATCCCTCATTTAAGAAGAAGTAATAAATTAGTATGGTCGTGCGGTCTCTGACACCGCACCATGATTTTAATATGTAGGTCCTTCTTCCCATTAGTGTAAAAAATTAATAATGATAAAAGTTGATAACATTGATTAATTTCTTAATTATTCCAATGTCCCTTCATATACTTGTATAAGTGAAATAACATTTCACTTTTCATTTTTATTTCACATTTCATTTTTTGTGACATTGCAATCAAAATGCAATCTGCATTAAAATGTTTCTCAGGCACTTTTTATTTATTTTAGGGTCAACGGATTTTCCCCGCACTGCCACCCACCTAATTCCCTCACTTATCCCCTTCTCCCCTTCTTTTTATTTCCCCTCAAGTAATTTCCCCTCTATTCCCCTTCTTCCCCATTCCTCATTTTTTCTCACTCCCCATATTTTTCTAACCATAATTTCCATTCACTTACACTCCGCCTCCCATTATTTCCCTCACTTCTCCTACCCCCCCCCTTCCTTTCCTCACATTGCCTACTTTTCGTCCTCTTCTTTCCCCTCACTTCCCATACTTCCATTTCCAGAAACCCTTATAATTTCGGTTGGATGTTCGTCCGATCATCCGTTGTACTTTTTCCTAACGAGGGGAAGTGATGGAAAATGAGAAGAAGTGACGGAAGGGTGAGCTTGGGAAGCAATATGAAGTGAGGGCAAAGGAGAGGATGGGGAGTAGGAGAAGTAAGGGGAAATATAGGAAGTGTGAGAACTATCTCCTGACTCCTAGCTTCCAATTTTTATCTCCTCCTGACTCACAACATTCAACTCACAAGTCCTAACTGACAACTCCCAATTCAATACTCCTAACTCAAAACTCCTAACATACAACTCCTAAATTTCAACTCCCAATTCCTAAATCCTTCTGACTTACAACTCCTAACCTCTAACTCCTAACTTCTTACCTCTAACTCCTGACTTTTTACCTCTAACTCCTAACTCCTACCTCGTAATTCCTAACGAATAACTCCTAAATTATAAGTCATAACTCATCAGTCATCAATCCTAACTACTAACTTCTAACACCTAGCTTCCAACTTATTTCTACTCCTGACTCACAACGTTTAACTCACGACTCATAACTGACAACTCCCAACTCAATACTTCTAACTCACATTTCCTAACATATAACTCCTAACTGACAACTCCCAACTCAAAACTCAACATATAACTCCAAAATCTCAACTCCTAAATCCTTCTGACTTACAACTTTTAACTCTTAACCCTTTAACCTCTAACTCTTAACTTGTTACCTCTAACTCCTAAATCCTAGCTCTTGATTCCTAACTCATAACTCCTAAATCATAACTCATCAGTCATTAATTCTAACTACTAACTCCTAGCTTCCAACTTCTTTCTACTCCTGACTCACAACATTCAACGCACAAATCATAACTGACACTCCCAACTCAATACTTTTAACTCACATCTCCTAACATCCAACTGCTAACTGACAACTCCTAACTCAATACTCCTAACATACAACGCCTAAATCCCAACTCCTAAATACCAACTCCTAACTCCTTCTGACTCCTAACTCCCAACTCCTAACTACTAACTACTAGCTCCTGACTCCTAACTCCTAGCTTCTAACTTCTATCTCCTCCTGGCTCACAACATTTAAATCACAAGTCCTAACTGACAACTCCCAACTCAACACTCCTAACTCACAACTCCTAAATCCCAACATCCAAATCCTTCTGCCTCCTGACGCCTAACTCATATCTTATATCTCCTAACTTCTAACTTCTATCTCCTAACATTTTTCTTCCAACTTCTAACTTCTAACCCCTAACTTTTTACGTCTAACTTCTAACTCATAACTCCTAACTGAAAACTCCTGACTCCTCCTAACTCATCAACCCAAAAGATGAGTTTTTCAAGAAACAATACTAATTTTCTGCAACTGAAAAGACAAAATTTTAACACATTACATGAAGTTTCTACCAAATAGTTGATTTTTTAACTTATAATGGATGTTTCAACAAAAAAATGAAATTGTTAAATTTTCAGATTAAAAAAATTAACAATAAAAGACAAATTCTCAACAAAAAAGTTAAATTCGCAACCAAAGAGGTTAATTTTGAAAAATATGAATTTTTAGCATAGTTTGTTAACTTTCGACCACATAGTCGAATTTTCCACTAAGAAAATGAATGTTCTACAAAAAAAAGAATTTTTACCAAAATACTTTAATTTTTAACAAATTTATTGAATACTGAAGCCGAAAAAAGACTTATCTACAAGAAAATTAAATTTTCAACCCAAAAATACGATTTTATTTAAAACGAATATTCTACTCGAAAATATGAATCTTCAACTAAAAGGTGAATCTTTAACAACAACAAAATGAATTTTTTACAAAGTAACTATTATTTTGTTTTAAAATACAGTTTCATTGAACCAAAGAAGACGAACTTTCAACAAAATACTTGAACTCCAAAACCTCAAAATGTGGAACGAGTGCGAGTGTTAATTAATGGAAATTTTTGCGACTGGTTCCTTCACTACGCTAACGCAATTGCCCATTAATCGCAGCTTATTCAGCAATTTCTGGTGAAACACCAGAAATTTCAGAAACACCTTGCATAACTTCGGTAGGCCCTATGCAGTTCTGACCTGGCTGCTTTCCAAGTTGCAGTATCCCCTGAAAGGAAAAAGATTTTTAGACATAGTAAAATTAAGTTGAGCAATTAATTGTTGATTAGTTATGCTTTTATTCAAAAATATTCTTGAAAAAAATATTACATAATATCGTATAATATGGCCTCAGTGCCAGCCAAGGATGGACCACCTTCGTGAAAAAAAAATATTCACAATTTACAAAAAGATTTAAAATCAATCTCAAAATTGAGTTCTGAACAACTGTAAACTTAGGCACTGATAATATAGATTTTGGTGAACATTTATGAAATTTTTATTCTGATACTGAATTTTCAAGATGAATAGGATTTTCGGGCACATATTTTGAAATTCAAGTTAAAGTGTTATATTCATTTGAAAGAAGTTGGTAAAATTAGTAATATTACAGAAAGTTCAGATACTTATTTCTTTAAATTATGATCATTTATATAATTTCGATTCTGTCCTTGAACCTTCAAGAAGATTAGGATTTTTGGATACGGATATTAAAATTTAGTAAGTAACGTCATCGAAATTTCAAAGAAGTTGGTAAAATTAATAGTATTCCTGATAGTTCAGATATCTCTCTTTGGATACCCTGATCATTTATCAGGTTTTGATACTGAATTTTCTAGAAGAAGAGGACTTTCGGGTATAGATTTTGAAATTCCAGTTGAAGTCTTAATGAAATTTCAAAGTATCTGTTAAACTACTATATTTTCGAAAGTTCAGATACAAAAATCTGATTGTAAAATTATAAAAATTTACGAAATTTTTATTTTGACATTAAACTTTAAAAAAAAAAGAATTTTTGGATACAGATTTGAAAATTTAACTTGTAGTGTTATGCAATTTTAAAGAAGTTGGTAAAATTAGTAATAGTTTTGAAAGTTCAGATACTTACTTTCGTAAATTATAAAAATTTATGTAATTTTGATGCTGACATTGAATTTTCAAAAAGAGTAGAATTTTCGGATTAAGATTTTGAAATGCAAGTTGAAGTGCTACGGAAATTTCAAAGAAATTGCTTAAAATAGTAACATTTTTTAAAGTTCGGGTACAAAAATCAAATCCAAAAATTAGAAAAATTTAAGAAATTTCGATTTTGACATTACGTTTTCAAAAAAAAGTTGAATTTTTGGATTCAGATTTTGAAATTCAAGTTTTAGTCTTATACAATTTTAAAGAAGTGTCTGAATTTAGCAATATATTTCTGAAAGTTTAGATACTTATTTCCGAAAATTATAAAAATTTATGAAATTATGATATTGATAATAAATTTTCAAAAAGAATAGTATTTTCGAATTTAGATTTTGAAATTCCAGTTGAAGTGTTATTGCAATTTCAATGAAATTGCTCAAAATCGTAATATTTTTGAAAGTTCAGATACAGAAATCATATCCAAAAATTATGAAAATTTAAGAAATTTCGATTTTGACATTAAGCTTTCAAAAAAAAAAAAAAAAAAAATAGAATTTTTGGATTCAGATTTTGACATTCAAGGTATAATTATACAATTTAATAGAAGTATGTAAATTTAGTAATATTTCTGCAAGTTTAGATACTTATTTTCGAAAATTTTAAAAATTTATGAAATTTTGATATTGATATTAAATGTTCAAAAAGAATAATATTTTCGAATTTAGATTTTGAAATTCAAGTTGACCTGTTATTGAAATTTTAAACAAGTTGGTAAAATTAGTAATATTTCTGAAATTTCATATACTAATTTTCGAAAATGGCGAAAATTTATGAAATTTTGGGACTGATGTTAAATTTTCAAAAACAATAGGATTTTTTAATACAGATTTTGAAATTCAAGTTGGAATGTTATTGAAATTTCAAAGAAGTTGCTAAAATTACTAATGTTTCTGAAAGTTCAGACACTTATTTTTGAAAACTAGAAACATTCATGAAATTTTGTGTCTGACACTGAATTTTCAAGAAAAATTGGATTTTCGGATTCGGACTTTAAAATTCAAGTTGTAGGGTTGTTGAAATTTAAAAGAAAAATTAGTAATGTTTCTGAAGGTTCAGATACTTGTTTTTGAAAATGATGACCATTTATGAAGTTTTGATTCTAAAACTGAATTTTTAAGAAATATGTGATTTTCGGTTTAAAATTTTTAAATTCAAGTTATACTGTTATTGAAATTTTAAAGAACTGTTCTTATAAGAAGTTTCTTTTCAGGCCACCATACTACCCACTTATTTTTTAACAATATCAGTCCTCTTTGTGTGTACACCAAGGTGTTCCAAAAATGCATTGGACTTTTTTTAAAATTTGCATGTATATCGACCCCTAATTTGTTCGAATCCACGTAAAAAAATGGATTTTTTTAATACTCAGAGATTCCGCAAGCCTCATGAACTTTAATGCGTATTATCCCATAAGAAAAAAAGACGAGTTTGTAAATTTTATTCAGAATCGTTAATATTAACTGGAGAGCCTAAGCAAATTTGAAAATTCAAGAGAAAACCAAAACTTTCTGGCATTACCGTAAGAGAAAAATATTATTAAAAATAATAATAAATTGTTCAAACAATAATGTCAATTAGCTTACATTAATTTTTACCTCATTACTATGAACAGAAAATTGCGGAGAAAACTGCAACTTTCTGGCATTATATAAGAGAAGGTAGATATAAATAATAATTTATGTGAACAATTATATTGATAAAATTTCATTAATTAGTTACTCATTCTAAGGAAGAAGTACACAAAATTTAAAATTTTAGAAAAATCTTGACTCTCTAGCATCATCTAAAGAGAATATTATTGAAAATAAGAATAATTTTTTTAGACAACGATGTTTGTTAGCAAGAATTAATTTGCACAGAGTGAGACTCTTTTTTTTAGACTTAAAACAGTTTATCAGGCGACGTTTATTCATTCAGTAGGCAATCATCCTAAAATTTTAACAACTAACTATTGGACCCTAGAGTAAGAGCGAGATAAGGTAGCGCGCCATGCCGCGGCGAAAGAAAGTAATGTGTGAAGTGACGTTAGCAGTGACGTCAGCAAGGTGGCAAGACGAGTGTAGGCAAGAGCCGCGAGTACAGCGCCAGAGAAGCTCGACGCGCGCATCTCCCTCCACAGGTTTTCTACCCTCTCCGCACGACTCCCATGCAATGCCTATGCAGCCTCCCCGTTAAAAGGGCGCGCACTGGCCCAAAACGTCAGTTGTTTGGGAGCTTGAAATCAACACCGTTATGAAAAGTATACAGCTGGAAACCAGCCCTAAGTGCTTACAGCTGGTAAACAGCCATGGGTATCATGAGCAACCCATTGCCGTCTCTCCCGAAGCATACTTACACGGGAAAAAATTTTCGGACGTGGCAGTAGGAAGACTCCTGCAGGTGCGTGGGTTACGTGCTTTAACAGCGTATGAGACGGAATATGGAAGCCCTGCAGCGAGAAGGGTATTGGAGCCGCTGCATCTAGATATCATATCGTGGCGTAGGAAAGTGACGGCGTCGCGCTTGAGGCGGCTTTCTGTCACTGCTTGCAAAAAAAAGCACACGGAAAAAAGGAAATTCACAGCGTCACGGTCGGTAACTGTAAACGCGGGAGTTACCTCCTGAGTCTCACTGCGACGTCTACAAAATACTATCGGTGCGCTAGGAAAAATCTCGACGCGGAAGCTAAATCGCAGTTCTGACCTGCGTGTTTTGTTTTGTAATTGACTTTGCTGTATTTTCATCGACTCGTGGGTTAGAGTATAGTTGTAAGCGAAGCGGTTAAAAAGATTGTAGGCGCCACATTTGAAATTTTTTTTCATGTAACCGTCCCTCGAAGCCAACGTAGGTTCTCTCTCCTGAATCACGCAACATCACTTGTGAAAAGTAATAAATGAATAAATAAACTTTGAACTACACAATTTTCGATTGATTACTCAAATTTTCCTCCGTTTACGGACCAGCTGTCATACTAGCCATTTCAGCCGACTCACTTACTAACTTCACCCTTTTCTCACCTACTGTCCAATATAATTCGCCGGAAAATTTCTTTCTATCCGAAAAAGAAATCGAATTCAAGAACACCCGCTCAACTATGACATCATTCTATCTCCCTCGCCATCTTTCCTCTAGATCGCTCTTCCAACCGCTATCTGTTTCTAATGCATGAGATGTAACATGTCCTCATCCCACCTTCCTCGTCACCAGAGAGAGGTGATGCTTAGTCAAGCATGACAAATAGGATGAGGGCCGCATTCTCAACGCATTAATTGCATCAAGTTGTGTCTTGCGTTGAAATTCAACAAAAATAAGTCATGCAGCCCTATCTGTTCACGCTTCGAGTTTGTGAGTTTGTGTCGAAAGGCATTCTTAAAGAGTTTTCAATCTAAAGATAGCTTTGGTAATACATACTAGGGTGGTCCAAAAAAGCGACTTTTTAAATGTTCATGGGCGACTGGAAATTCGTATAGCCTAGGCAAAATCAGAATATGCCTATTTTTTTGTTTTACTGTAGAGTCATTTTTCAGCTTGCTAAAATGTTTTTAAAATTTTGGTTGAAATAATGTAAAAGCGATAAAACTGTGAGTCCACTCTAAGGATTCACCTGCTTGGCGACTGGAGGCTTCTTCTCACTTCGTTCCAATGTGGT
>JAWWEA010045781.1:0-10265 GCA_035222095.1 Andricus quercuspetiolicola | reverse complement strand
CGTGAGGGGTTTCGTTAAACATGGTAGGGGTAGTTCTTAAGGGTTGCTGGATATTTTTGTAAATACGAAGAAATTTACTGCAGTCTTGGGAATTCTTTTCTTGTGATTATCATGTATTCGGGAATTTTTTGCGGTTTTAATTGAAGACAGTCGAGACGCGTTTCGTTAACTGCGGTTGGGGTAGTTCTTGCGGGTTGTTGAATATTTGAGTTAATATGTTGATATTTACTACCGTCTTGAAAATGCTTTCGTTGTGATGATTATTAATTAAAATTTTTTTGGAGGTTTTTGTTGAAGGCAGTCGTGAGGGGTTTCGTTAAAAATTATAGGGGTAGTTTTTGAGGATGGTTCAACATTTGAGTTAATATGTTGATATTTACTACTGTCTTGAAAATGCTTTTGTTGTGATTATTAAAAATACAATTTTTCTGGATGTTTTCGTTGCAGGCAGCCGTGAGGGGTTTCGTTAAACATGGTAGGGGTAGTTCTTAAGGGTTGCTGGATATTTTTGTAAATACGAAGAAATTTAATGCAGTCTCGGGAATTCTTGTCTTGGGATTATTATGTGTTCGGGAATTTTTTGCGGTTTTAATTGAAGACTGTCGAGACGGGTTTCGTTAAATGCAGTAGGGGTAGTTCTTGTGGCTTGTGGAATATTTGAGTCAATATGTGGATATCTACTACTGTCTCGAAAATGCTTTTGTTGTGATTATTATTAATTAAAATTTTTTTGGAGATTTTCGTTGAAGGCAGTCATGAGGGGTTTCGTTAAACATGGTAGGGGTAGTTTTTGAGGTTTGTTGGATAATTCTATGGATACGAAGAAATGTACTGCAGTGTGGGGAATGCCTTTCTTGTGATTATTATGTATTTGGAATTTTTTTGCGGTAATAATTGAAGACAGTCGAGACGGGTTTCGTTAAATGCGGTAGGGGCAGTTCTTGAGGGTTGTTGAATATTGGAATCAATATGTGGATATTCAGTACCGTATTGAAAATGCGTTTGTTTTGATTATTAGTAATTAAAATTTTTTGTCGGTTTCAATTGAAGGCAGTGTTGTAGCCGTAGTTCTTATGGGTTGTTTGATATTTCTGTGGGTATGAGGGTATGAGTGGATATGAGTATATGTGGGCGTGAGCCTTGAAAATTCTTCTCTTGTGATTATCATATATATGAAAATTTGTAGGCTGTTTTAATTGAAGGAAGTCGAGAAGGGTTTTGTTGAATGTGGTAGGGGTAGTTCTTGTGGGTTGTTGAACATTACGTCACAAAAAAAATATTAGCTGTTGTCTTGAGAATGCGGTTCTTGTGATTATTATTAATTTGAAAATATTTCGACGGTTTCATTTGGAGGCAGTCGAGAGGGGGATCGTTAAATGTGGTCGGGGTAGTTTTTCAGTGCTTTTGAAATTTCTTGGGATATAGGTGTATAAACAACAGTCTTGGGACTGCGTTTCCTGTGATAATTATTTATTTAAAATTTTTTTGTCGGTTTCGTTTGCAGGCAGTGCAGACAAGGTTTGTCTAATGTGGTAGGGGTTACTTTGGGTTGCTCAATATTCTTGTGGGCATGAGATTATTCACTACAGTCTTTGTAATGAATTTAATTTGATTATTATTAACTAAAAAATTTTTCGGCGGTTTTAGTTAAAGCAGTCTAGACGGGGTTCGTTAAATGTTGTAGGGGTAGTTTTTGAGGGCTGTTCAATTTTCCTGTGGATATAAGAATATTAATTACAGTCTTGGGAGTGAGTTTCTTGTGATAATTATTTTTTAATGTTTTTTTGGCGGTATTAGTTGCAGCCGGTGTGTGGTTCAACGAGAGAGTTTAACGCCCGTTAGGAGGCGCCACTGAACTTTCATAAACGGCCGCGTAATTCGAACTCACAGTAAGCAAAGTTGAGTTTTTGAAAAAAAATTGTGAAAAATGAGCGAACAAAAATATAAAACGTGAACTGTAGCTTGATAAGAAGCTGAACGGCACGATTAAAAAGTATTATTAGAGAAAAAACGAAAGATTTGGTAGGAAGGTAAGTTTTGACCAACAGCAGGTAAGGTAGATTGTTTACTTACCTTCCTACCAGATTTTTCGTTTCTTCTTTAATAATACTTTCCTACTTTGCATTTTATCTTTTTATTAAGCTGTAGTCCACATTTCATATTTTGTTTCACCCATTTTTCATAATTTTCTTTTAAAAACTTTACTTTGCTTACATTGAGTTCGAATTACTTCGATCATAACCTCAATTTTTTTTCGTGGAAAATTCATGTTTTTTGTTGAAATTTATTATTATTATTATAGCTTGAAAATTCGTAATTTTTATTGAAATTTTTTTTTGTTGAAAATTATTTTCTTTAACTGAAAATTTAACTATTCCATATTTGGTTGTAAACTCATCTTTTTTCGTTAAAAATCCAACTAATTTGTTGAAAATTTACGTATTTTATTGAAAATTTGTTCTCTCTTTGGTTAAAAATTAACCTTATCATTTGAAAATTCATGTTTTTGGTTGAAAACTGTTTTTTTTTATATTAATTTTCTTAACTGAAAATATAACTATTCACTTTTCAGTTGATAATAATTTTTCTTGGTATAAAAATCTTTTTTAGTTAAAAATTCAAATACTTGGTTGAAAATCCATGTATTTCGTTAAAAATTTATCTTTTTTGGTAAACAAATTAATCCTATTGCTTGAAAATTTATATTTTTGATTAAAAATTGAACTACTTTGCTAAAAACTTAACCGTTTTGTTGGAAATTAGTTTTTTTTATTCAATTTTTTTAACTGAAAATTTAACTTTTTCAGTTGAAAATTCATGTATTTTGTTGTATTTTTATTTTTTAAATATTTTTCTAGCTTGAAAATTCGTAGTTTTGTTTAAAAGTGATTTTTTTTTGTTAAAAATTATTTTCTTCATCTGAAAATTCAACTATTGTATTTTTGGTTGTAAACTAATCTTTCTCAGGCAAAAATTCAACTACTTGGTTGAAAATTTATATATTTTGTTAACAATTTGTCTTTTTTGGTAAAAAATTAATCTTATTAATTCGAAATTCATGTTCTTGGTTGAAAGTTGTTTTTTTTTGTTGGAAATTAATTTTCTTAACTGAAAATTTAACTGTTCACTTTTCAGTTGATAATATTTTTTTTTTATAAAAATCTTTTTTAGCTGAAAATTCAACTACTTGTATAAAAATGCATGTATTTGGTTAAAAATTTGTCTTTTTTGGTAAGAAATAAATTTTTTTGCTTAAAAATTCATATTTTTAGTTGAAAATTGAACTATTTTTGTGAAAACTCAACCATTTTGTTGAAAATTCGTTTTTTTTAATTAATTTTTTTTCTAACTCAAAATTTGACTTTGTTAGTTGAAAATCCATGTATTTTGTTAGAAATTTGTCTTTTCTGGTAAAAAAATCAATCTTGCTACTTAAAAATTTCATTTTTTGGTGAAAAATTAAACTATTTTGGTGAAAACTATACAAAGCTTGAAAATTCGTCATTTTGGTGAAAAGTTTTTTTTCATTGTAGAAAATTATTTTCTTTAACTAAAAATTTAACTATTACATTTTTGGTTGTAAACAAATTATATTTTGTTAAAAATTCAATTACTTATCTGAAAATTTATGTATTTTGTTAAAAATTGGTCTTTTTTGGTTAACAATAATTTCATTTTTATAAAAAACTTTTTTAGTTGAAAATTCATGTATTTCGATAAAAAATCGTCTTTTTTGGTAGGAAATTAATCTTGTTGCTTAAATAAATATATTTTTGATTAAAAATTGAACTATTTTGTTGAAAAACTTAAACATTTTCTTGAAAATTCGTTTTTTTGATGTTGAAAATTAATTTTTTTAGCTAAAAATTTAAATATTTTATTTTTGATTGTTAATTTAATTTTTTTAGTTAGAAGTTCATTGTTAAAAAAATTTTTTTTTAGAAAATTATTCTTCCAGCTTGAAAATTAGTCATTTTGGTTGGAAATTTTTTTTTTGGTTGAAAATTATTTTCTTCAATTGAAATCTTAACAATTCTATTTTTGATTGTAAATTAATCTGTTTTAGTTAAAGATTCAACTACTTTAAAAATTAATGTATTTTATTAAAAATTTGTTCGTTTTTTTGTGGAAAACTAATCTTCTTAGTTCAAAATTCATTTTTCTCTTTTGGTTGAAAATTCAATTACTTAGTTGAAAGTCGATCGACTCTTTTATTTAAAATTAAAATCTTTTTTTTTTTAGTATTACCTATTACATTTTTTGTTGAGAAATTATCTCATTTGGTTAAAAATTAATTTCCTTATAGAAAATGCAACAATTTTGTTAAAAAAATTTTTGTTTAAGGCTCATCATTTTAGTTAAAAACTCTTGGGTTGAAAATTTAATTACTTACTTGGAATTTCAACTATTCGGTTGAAATTTTATCTTTTTTAATTGAAAATTCAACTACTTGTTTTTTTTTATTTGGATTTTCGAAAAAAGAACTTCTTTTAATTGCTTGGAAATCATGATTAATTAAATTTAACAAATCAGATATCGCCAAGTCGTTGCTAATCGAACCGAGAAAAATGGCGTAACTTTTCAGTTGTTTATACATTTTAATTAATGCTAATATCTCATAGCTCGTGAACAAATTTCCTAATAGCAGCACTGGGAATATCCTTGCGTTCTTATTATAATGAACGCGCACCAGGCGCGCTTTAACATACCTAGATTTTTATTTCTTAATATTAAAAATATAAACAATTTACAAATCAATTATTTTAAAAAGTTTTAAACATTGAGAGTTTTTCAAATGTTTTAAACAATAAATAATAATTTTGAATTTGAAGCACGGGAAATTTAAAAGAAATATTTTGAAAAACTTTGAATTGAAAACGTTACAAATCAAATAATTTTAGAGTCAATTATTATATGTTTTGAATAATTTGCTGTTAATTGTTTTTGTCTACTGATCCAGAATAAATATTTTTTTGAAAATTGATTTTTATTTTTAAATTGTGAAAAAATTGTTCTCAAACTCCGCTGGGATCCGAACCCAGGTCTTTCAGATTACCGGTATGATACATTTTATCTCGTCAAAACCGCAATATAAAAAAAATATTATGTTTTGTTGAAAATTTATATTTTTTGGTTGAAAAATCAACTACTTGGGTGAAAGTTGAACTACTTCGTAAAAAATTCCTTTTTTTGTTAAAGATTCATAATTTTATTTGAAAATTCCTATTTTTAGTTGAAAATTCATCTCTTTGTTTCAAAATTTGACTATCTGGATAAAAATGAATCTTTTTTGTTGAAAAGTAATTTTTTAAAGTAAAAATTTACGCATTTGATTTTGGGTTGGACACTTATATTTTTAGTTGAAAGTTAAACTATTTGGTTAAATTAAAAAATGTTCATGAAAGTTTAATTACTTTGTTGAAAATTCAACTATTTTATTAATGTAATCTTTTTGATCGAAAATTCAATTGTTTTTGAAAATTCGCCTTTTTTGTTGAAATTACAACTTTTCGTTTCATGTTGAAAATTGCCGCTTAAAAAATTCATCTTCATAGCTGGAAAATTTAATATTTTCGTGAAAAATACCAAAATTTTCGGTTGAAAATTTACATGTTTTAGAGAAAATTCATCTTTTGAGTTGATAGTTAAACAATTTGGATGACAAATTTGACTATTTTATTGAAAATTTTTTTGTTGAATTCATGTAGTTGAAAATTATTTATTGTTAAAAATAATTTTTTCAACTGAAAATTTACTTTTCCATTTTGATGAAGATTCATTGTTTTAGTCCAAAATTTATATCTTTCCTTAAAAATTAAACTATTTAGTTGAAAATTCGTTTTTTTGACTACAGATTGATCGTTTTAGTTGAAAATTCATTTCTTTCTTAATTTGAAAATTTTACTATTTTGTTAAAAATTTTGTTGATGAAAGTTATTTTTTTTTAAATAAAAATTTAAGTATTCTATTTTTTGTTGAAAATTTGATCTTTTTTATTCAACATTTTGTTGAAAATTCATATTCTTAGGATGAAGATTAATAATTTTTTTATTTAAAAGTTTATCTCCTTGGTTATAAATTGAAATATTCTGTTGGAAATTCGTTTTTTTTTTTGTTAGAAAATTAATATTTGCAGGTTAAAAATTTAACTGTTTTTTAGAAATTTTTTTTTGTTTTGTTGAAAATTTGTCTTTTTTGTTAAAATTTTAACTATTATGTTAAAAACTCATTTTTCGCTTGCAGATTGATCATTTTAGTTGAAAATTAATCTCTTCGCTTAAAAATTTTACTATTTTGTTGAAAATTCGTTTTTATTTTTCATTGAAATTAAATGTTTTTAAAATAATTTAAACTTTCCATTTATTGTTTGAAAGTTATAATTATCCGGTTTTAGTTGAAAATTCAGCTGCTTGTTTAAAAAAACATGTATTTTGTTGAAAATTATTTTTATTTACAATAAATTAATCTTCTTGCTTCAAAATTCTTACTTTTTGGTTGAGAATTCGTTGAAAATAAAATTTTTCGGTAGAAAATTTAACTGTTTCACAGAAAATTGTTTTTTTTTTGGTTGGAAATTGTGTTAAAAATTTATGTTTTTGATTGCAGATTGATCATTTTTATTGAAAATTCGGTTTTTTGTTGAAATGAAGTTTTTACTGGAAATGTAAATTTTCTATTTTCGGTTGAAAATTTATATTTTTTAATTAAATAATCAACCGCTTGTTTTAAATATCATGTAATTTGTTAAAAATTCTTTTTTTTTTAGTAAAAAATTGATCATCTTGATCGAAAATTTTTAATTTTTGGTTGAGAATTTACCTCAGGAGGTTAAAAATTTAATTTTGTTGTAGAAAATTAATATTTTCGAGTTGAAAATTTTGCTAATTGTCGTTAAGAATTCATTTTTTTGTTGAAAATTTCAATGTTTTCTGCAAAATTCGTCTTTCTGTGAAAACTAAATTTTTTACTAAAAATGTAAATTTTCCATTTTTGGTAGAAAATTGATATTTTTAGTTGAAAATTCGACTGCTCGTTTTAAGATTCATGTATTTTGTTGAAAATTTTTCCTTTTTCTAGTAAATATTAATCTTTTTAGTTGAAAATTTTATTTTTTGGTTGAGACTTTATCTTTGTAGCTTGAAAATTCAACAATTTTGGAGAAAATTGTATTATTTTGTTAAAAATTCTTTTTTTTTTGTTTTTTTTTTTTGGTCAAATATCAACCCTTATATTTTTTGTTGGGAATTCTTTCTTTTTTTAGTAAATATTAATCTTCTTAGTTGAAAATTTGATTTTTTGGTTGAGACTTCATCTTTGTATCATGAAAATTTAAATATTTTGTGAAAAATTCTATTATTTTGTTGAAAATTCTTTTGTTGTTTTGTTCAAATATCAAACATTATATTTTTTGTTGAAAATTCAACTCTTTGATTGAAAATTGAACTATTTTGTCGAAAATTTGTCTTTTTTTTATTTTTTCAAATATCAAACATTATATTTTTCGTTGGAAATTCATCTTTTTGTATAAAATTTTAATATTTTGTTGAAAACACGCTTTTTGCTGAAATTAAATTTTTGACTGAAAATGTAAATTTTACATTTTTGGTTGAAAATTTATGTTTTTTAGTCGAAAATTCAACTGATTTTTCAAAATTCACATATTTTGTTGAAAATTCACTTGTTTTGTTAAAAAAATTTTTTTTCTTCAAATATCGACCATGATATTTTTTGTTGAAAATTGAATTATTTTGTTGGAAATTCGTATTTTTGTTTGTTTGTTAAAATTTCAACTATTATATTTTTCGTTGAGAATTTTAATATTTTGTTGAAAATTCATTTTTTAAAAATAAATATTAATCTTCTTAGTTGAAAATTTTATTTCTTGGTTGAGACTTCATCTTTGTAGCTTTTAAAATTCAACTTTCTTAAAATATCAACTATTATATTTTTCATTAAGAATTCATCTTTATGTGTAAATGTTAATATTTTGTTGAAATTATGTTTTACACTGAAAATGTGAATTTTCCATTTTTTGTTAAAAATTTATCATTTTCAGTTGAAAATTCCATGATTGTTTTAAAATTAGTGTCTTTCGTTGAAAATTCTTTTTTTTTTTAGAAAAACTTAATATTCTTGGTTGAAAATTCTTACTTTTTGATTGAGAATTCATCTAGTAGGTTAAAAATTAAACTCTTGGATTGAAAATTTAACTATTTTGTTAAAAAATCGTATTTTATTTGTTTGTTCAATTATCAGCTATTATCTTTTTCGTTGAGATTTCATCTCCTTGTTGAAAATTTTAATATTTTGTTGAACATTAGTTCTTTGTTGAAATTAAATTTTTTACTCAAAATGAAAATTTTCGTTTTTTGGTTAAAAATTTATATTTTTTAGTTGAAAATTTTATTTTTTGGTTGAGAATTCTTTTTAGTAGGTTGAAAATTAAGCTTTTGGGTTGAAAATTAAACTCTTTTATTGAAAGTTTAACTATTTTGTTGAAAATTCGTTTTTTTTGTTGTTTAAAATATGAACGATTATATTTTTCTTTGAGAATTAATCTTTTTGTTGAAAATTTGTATATTTTGTTGAAAACTTGTTGTTTTTTTTGTTGAAAATTTTTTTACTGAAAATATAAATTTTCCATTTTTGGTTGAAAATTTGTTTTTTTAATCAATACTAATCGTTTTAGTTGAATTTTTTTTTGTTTTTTGTTTGAGAATTCTTAGTAGGTTGAAAATTAAGTTTTTGGGTTGAAAATTAAACTCTTTTATTGAAAATTTAACTATTTTGTTGAAAATCCGTTTTTTTTCAAATATGAACGATTATATTTTTCTTTGAGAATTAATCTTTTTGTTGAAAAGTTGTATATTTTGTTGAAAACTTGTTTTTTTTGTTAAAACTTTTTTTACTGAAAATATAAATTTTCCATTTTTGGTTGAAAATTGGTTTTTTTAATCAATACTAATCGTTTTAGTTGAAATTTTTTTTTTTGAGAATTCTTCTTAGTAGGTTGAAAATTATGTTTTTGGGTTGAAAATTAAACTCTTTTATTACTAATTTAACTATTTTGTTGAAAATCCGTTTTTTTCAAATATGAACGATTATATTTTTCTATGAGAATTAATCTTTTTGTTGAAAATTTGTATATTTTGTTGAAAACTTTTTTTTTTGAAACTTTATTTACTGAAAATATAAATTTTCCAGTTTTGGTTGAAAATTTATATTTTTTAGTTGAAAATTCGACTGCTAGTTTTGAAATTCATGTGTTGAAAATTGTTTTTTTTTTTAGGAAATACCACCTTTGTAGCTTGAAAATTCAATTATTTTGTTCAACGGTTGTTTTGTTCAAATATCAACCGTTATATTTTTTGTTGGAAATTCAATTATTGTGTTGAAAATTCTTTTTTTTTGTTCAAATATCAACCGTTATATTTTTTGTTGGAAATTCAATTATTGTGTTCAAAATTCTTTTTTTTGTTCAAATATCAACCATTTTATGTTTTGTTGAGAATTGAACATTTCGGGTTAAAAATTCAACTGGTTCAATTGGTTAAAGTGGAAACAACTGTTTGGTTGACAAATTATTTTATTGTATGTTTTGGTTAAAAGATTAACTACCTTGTTAAACATTCTTTTTTTGTTTGCAGTTTTATTATTTTAGTTTAAAATTCATTTTTTTAGTTGAAAATGTTACTATTTTGTTGGAAACTCGTTTTTTGTTGTTAAAATTAAATTTGTTGCTGAAAATTTAAGTTTTTCATTGTTGGTTAAAAATTTATCTTTCTTAGACGAAAATTCGATTACTTGTTTTAAAATTCACGTTTTTTTTTAAATTCTTTCTTTTTTAGTAGAAAATTAATCTTTTTTGTTGAAAACATGACTTTTTGGTTGAGAACTCAACTGTTTGGTTAAAAATTCAACTATGTTGTTGAAAATTTAATTATTTTGTTGATAATGTTACTATTTTGTCAAAAATTCGGTTTTGTTATTAAAATTAAATTTGTTGCTGAAAAATTAAAATTAAATTTGTTGCTGAAAAATTAAAATTTTCATTTTTGTCTGAAAATTTAGCTTTTTTAGTTGAAAATTCAACTACTTGTTTTAAAATTCATGCCTTTTTTTGAAAACCCTTTTTTTAGTAAAAAAATTAATCTTCTTTGTTGAAAACATGACTTTTTGGTTGAGAATTCAACTGTTTGGTTAAAAATTCAACTATGTTGTTGAAAATTTAATTATTTTGTTGATAATGTTACTATTTTGTCAAA
>JAWWEA010045710.1:0-10265 GCA_035222095.1 Andricus quercuspetiolicola | reverse complement strand
GTGTTCACGCAAAGATGTCCGGTACACGAATTGGTCTAGGGCAGACAGATTTCCGCTTGCTTTCTAACACAGAGTACCTTTTGCTCTCGGGTCCATACTAATTCTATAAGACAAATATGAATCGCAGGGACCTACTGAAATTACTTTCCGAACCTGCCATATGCCTTCATTTTTATTCTAGTACATTTCGAACCCCTTCTATCTGGCTAGAAAAATCACGTTCTATACAAGGACTAAGTATTTGGTGGTTGTAAAATGTCCTCAACATTATAGATATTCTCGTATTATGTTATTATATTCACCAATAGAGTTGAGGATAACCACCAAAAACAAGACGAGAGTTTAATCAATCTTCATATTTTCTTATTAGAGGATCAACTGAACTTGATATCTGAATTTCTTTTAGAATACAAAAGAGCAACTGCTGCAAGATTTTAAAACATTTTTTGAAATATTGTGAATCGCTTAGCCTTTTAAAATCAGTCTTGAACTATTGGTGTAATTTAATTAAAAGATTAAACTAAACATAAAATAATTTTAAAAAATAGTCATCCACTATCGGCGAGAGAATTCGAGTCCTGTGTCTTTGTCGTGACAAAATTAAGTGAAAGAAATGCCAGTTCAATGAATGAACTATCATTTTGAAGGTCAAAGTATTCTACGTTAAAGAGCCTGAAGTCAATATACCATGAAACTTTGTATGGCTCAGAGGCCTAAAAATCTCATAAGAGCAAGAAGATTTTACAGGTTCTAACAATAGTTCACTTTGGAGCATAGATTTTTATTGGAAAAATAATGGGAAATATCTGAAAAAAAATTCACAAAGTTACTTTAAACATTGCTGAACCAACTGCCGATTAAAAGTTTCTAAAATATTATAAATTGTTTGTTTCTCAAACATAAATACGCAACTCTATTGGCTTTAGTGCCAATCACGATAATGAAGTGATTTAAATTTGAGTCAATTATTTAGATTATCTGTAATTCTTCTATGGTCCGTGTGAACTCGACTACTCTATACGTCGGGGAATTAATTTTTTCTGCCTCATGAAAAGGAAAGTTAGGACATGGCCGCGATGAGGAGGTCTAAGAACAACTGTATGGCGGGCTGAACGTTACCAGGGTGTGGTGACATTTTCGGTATTTCTGGTATACCAGGCGACTTCTCAGAGTTAAATTTTCTTATCTATTGAAACGGTGCTCTGCAGACACTAAATTAATATTTTCCCATCTTCTCGAAAATGAGTTCTTTCAAAAACCAAAAACAAAGCAACTGAGGCAGGCAGTAACGACCCCTCAGAAAAACTAATCTTCTCCTGTGAAGGTGGAAATCGCCAAAGCAGCCGTACGACAAGCTTCGGAGTGTCTAAGTGGGGAACAATCAGAGAGTAACCCAAGCGTAGCGCTTGATCGGGATTTAGCTGGACCTACGTTCGATGCTGATGCCGGGAGATCAAATTAAACAACAAACCTGCAAACGAGACAAAATGTGAGAAGCTGCTAGGAAAAGGTTGAGATGCCAATTATTTAATCAAACGGACCGCAATAACTAGCCAAAATGGGACGCCAAAGATACTTTATCCTGATAACAGTACAACGAATGAAATCAGGGAGCAGAAGAAGTTGCCGCTGAGATGTCCAACTGTTCCTTATAGCCAGGCCCTTCCAATGATCAAACTCGATGACGACCAGGTCAAGGAAATTGAAGCAGCATCAGAGAAGAAAATTGGTTGGGTGTAACCTTGAGAGATCATCCCGAGAGTTCAATGATTACCGCATTGAATATGACGCCTTTATCGTCATCTGTTCGGGCAGTGTCCCGAACTTGGGCTTTTAGCGGTACTAATTTTGGGCAGTTTTCAAGGTTATAGCAATTCGAAATTCGACCGTGAAAGCAGAAGGATGAATTCTTGTCGATGTCGAAGCGGATAGTCAAGCTACACAACTTGTAATAACTGCAGAACCAGGAGTGGTCGAGAGTTTTGAAAGGATCTACTGCAGGTCTTACTATAGGTTTGAGAGGATCAATATGAAGATCCAATCACAAACCAAAGTTGCACTCAAAGACAGTACCTTGAATCTGTTTTAGGAAGATATGAAAAGAAACTATGAGTTAAAGTGGACACTGGATGTCCCTCTTCCATAATGTATTTCATTCAGGTAAACTTTCACCGCGCTGAAGGAGCGTCTGCTACCTTAAGCAGACGTTTGAGAGCCGAACAAACGGCTTTCGCCTCTAGATAAGAAACTTCGGATTTACAAGGCGGAAGATAGGGGCATAAGTAACAAGGGCGAATCAGTCATTTATGATAGCTCCATTGAAATACCTAGGGCAACCCTTAAAGTCAGATGCGATATTAAATTTATTGTAGCATCACAATTCTTTTCTACAGACTTGGTAGCAAGAAAGATCTGGCAACATTGAGAAGGCCAACCACAGGAGTAAGCCTTTATTAAATTACCTCTTATGTAATGCTGACACTATTGAGTCGGGGTGAGACACCTGCCTTCATGACATCCGGATGCCATGAGGTAATTGGTTTGACCTGTTGTTAGATAAGTATTAGCAAGGTGTTCAAAGGATAGGATGCATGGTCTGATACGTCCCTAACAGATCATATAATGATATTCTTCTCTGTAACAGTTGATAGACATGAAGTACAAATGTATAGGTAACCTAAAACAACTGAGTGGGATACTTGTAGGTGGGATCATAGAAGTTTGCTAAACGCCGTATCGCACCTAGAGGAATCAAATCTATCAGAGAAATAGAATTTGCTACTGAAACAGAAACGTGTCAACAAAGCATGTGAGAGTAACTGCCCTTTTTGTATGAAAACTATACAGAAATGCACCATACTGAAGCCGTAGGCTTGAGGATGTGGAAAAGGATACTCAACGCTTTTTTAACAGGGCACAAAAGATTGGGAGTCCAGACTTGTAAAAAACCTTAAAAATATGCAATAATAAGATACCATATGCCCTAAGGGACACCTAAAATGGGTATTGTCAGAGAATCGAGAATATACCTGAATCTGAAGAGTTCATTCACAGACATGTCTGAGGTTTCTGTCGTTGTCCTTTTAAGGTTGCCAATGGAAATTCGGGCAGTCGAATCTAAGTTCTTGGCCATGATTTCTAACATCGCAATAAATTAACTTATAACATCCTCAACTCATCAGTCACTTGGCTTGGTCCGTGGCTATGACGAAAAACCGGGCTCACCAGAGGACGAGTTTAAACAAAAAAGTAATAATTGCCGCGTTTCGCGACCCCGTTTAGTAGCAAAGTACCAGCTCATGAGTAACTGTGGGTGGACGGTGGTACAATATAATAATAAAAATAGAAACAATATTGATAGAAAACGGTCCATCCTCTCGTTTTCATGATCGGATTTTAAATTATTATTATTATAACACTCTTGTTCCTGGATTTTGGGCTTCACATCCTCGATTGTGTCCGAGGACTCGACCTCGATTGTGATTGTCATTCCGGTTAGACTTTTCACGAAGATCTGCATGGCGACGTTGGCTGAAATCAAGTCTAGACTCATGCTATATGCATAAGTACGTTCATGCGAGGTGCGTACAAATCTTAGAGAAGCTGGGAGATCTAAATTTGCTATATTTAATTCAGAAGACAAATTCGCTGAACACTTGCCGCACTATTCGGAGTTTTTTTGGCGTGAACGGTGATAGCGGCTAAAATCACCTATTGTCGCTATAGTACGTACGCGGCACATGACTGTGGCAAGCACATTTTCAATTTGCGACTTCCAATTTTTTACTTTTTCTGTATACGTGTATATCCGTGCGCATGTATGTAGTTGTGTTTTTCTCCCGACGTTTATTGGGAACAAAATTAATATTTTATATCGTGTGGCTCAGTCGCTGGGATTGGAACTAGTGTTTGTGAGAAAGATATACAAATATAGATATATAAAGTGGCTTTTCGGAATGAATGTTTAGATCCCTATTAACGGTATCTCCAGTATGAATGTTGGATCCCTATAAACAGGCTCTTCAGCATGAATGTTAAAACCCTATATATAAAAGAGCCACGGTGGCTCAGTTGGTTAGGCACTCGGACTTCACATAAGAGGACCAAGGTTCGATCCTTGAACCGGTTCCTATAGAAGTTTCTCTATGAACTTTTACTGAGGTTTTGATGGTTCCGATTCCACCTTCAGCTGTAGGACCCCCACCATGTACTTGGCTGCAACCCAGTCCTTGAACGATCGTGTAAAAACCAGGCTTTTCCCAATATGTCAAATCAGGCATACTGCTCTTATCAGATCACTTGATTGCATTACGAAAATTAGTCCGCAATTAATAATATATACAGGGATAGCCCTGTGCAACTATTCAAAAATGAAAATTCAACTCTATCAAAAATGACCTCGACATACTGGTCTGTAGCGATATTCAGTCTGAGACATTAATTTAACCTCTTTAGGACATTTAGTGGAAGGCAAGAACGATTCCAGAAAAAATGTGACTCGGTTTTTCTCTACACTTGTTTCTCAATTGACGTTGGGCTGCTGTAGAGCGGATTTAAATTCTTCTTGCAAAACTCCTTTCAAAATTGTTTGTCTTGCTATACTGCTTTATTGAATTTCTCCTTATGGACAGGTGCGTCATCTTTTTCAATTCCAGTAGTATTCCTCTGGCTAGGAAAGACTTCTGGATGATTTTGCAGCAACCAGGGAAAGTTTTGCTCGTAGCAGGTGTACATTACGAAGAGGACAGTAGAGCAATGATTTATTAGGTGTAAAGGAACTGTCTTTGATACCATTTGGGATTTAGAAGTTCGTTACCAAGGTAGTGTAGGCCATAGCGATGCCACCACAACATCTTCTGTCCTGATCATTAAAATTTTGTGCAGTTCTCTGCGCCAAGAAAAATATCATTTGTATTTTTGATTGAATTTCGATGCAGATAATTTCATTTCAGATTTCCCGAACTTCTCAATGATTGTATTGAACACCCAGGTAAATTACCATTCGCTTCCTTGGTTCAGAATTCTTGACTGCTCAACAGCGTCATTTGCTTTCGATGTTGTGCAAGATGCGTGAATCTATATTTGACGCTATTCGCACAATGTCCATTTTTTTCTTGCGATTCGGAGAAGTTCAGGTTACAGTGTCCCAACAAACATGTTGGCATAAGACATAGCCGTGGTATTATCCATTCAGAGGAATATTTCACAATTTTAAAAGTCCTGGGCGAAGTATTTTAGTCCATAATATGCTGCTTTCAGGTCAAACTAGTTTATATGCTGATTGCACTCCTTCCCATTTCACCAGCCATGGGATTTTTCTGACCCTGAGTATCAGCCACAGCTTGTGTGGAAAGCTTGGGCAAATATTACACGTTGATATTCAAACGTGCGGATTTTGTTTGAGGGTGATGGTTCCTTGTGTGAAATTTTTTCATAATAATTATTACTAGATTTTTGCAGAGCATGGAGCCTTTCTCGCACTAGATATTTTGTATATAGCCACCCGTATTTGACTGCTGGACATGCAGCTACTAGTGTGCCCCTAAATTATTTTAGTTTATTTATCTTGCACCCTTTCTCATTGAAATTTGTTTCTGATATGCTACTTATTGTCTCATTTTTCTTTTCGGGCATATCCGTAATAAATTGCTCACTGTTCAATATAAAACATAAGAAATCGCGAAGTTCCAAAGGAGTGAAATCGTTTTTTCCTGAATTTATTATGAAGCCTAGTGACTCCAATAGTTCTCTTGCTTTTGTTACTTGTTCGCCGCACTCAGCACAATGCATCAGTTAAAAGTAATATTCATCAATTTGTTTATAACAGTTAACAAAACGCAGGATATTTTTCTGCAAGACACATTTTTATTTAACAAAAGTGAATACTTATACCTTTTTGCAGAAATATCGATAAGTGGGGCTAAGTAAATATCGCAAGTATAACCAATTGCAATTTTTATGTTAAATAACAAATTTTCTGGAATAACAGATTCAAAAAACGTGCGCCTCTACGTTAGAGTACGATCCATCATGAGTATTTAGAAAAAAGCTCTGATCCGTTGTGATTTGTGGACTCGGCTGATTTTTGTCAGAAAAAACTGGTTTTTCAAATTGAAGTGAAAAATAATTTTTAACACTCAATACAAATTTCGAGCATCTATTTATTTTCTAAATTCATTTATTTTCTCGGGCGTCAAGTCCACACTCGTCAAAATAGCCTTACGCCCTTGATGCACACCATACTTTTTGTCCTGTCTTTCTTTAAAACAGGCATGAGAAGCAGATAGGGGATGTTTGGTCTACTTGAGAATTTTAGTTTATAAGTGAAAGGCATAAATAGAGCAGTTAGCCGTCAGGCAACTGTGGGATCCAGCGATGCAATTTTTTAAAGGAGAAAGATAATTTTCTTTATATTCTCACATGCGTGGTTCAGTGTATACGTAGCGGGTGTAACGTTTTATGTATCGGGCGTAAAATTTCATTAGCGGCCGTAAAGTTTCATGTTCGCCCGGCGGCGGATTGCGCATGTGCGAACGTCACTGGGCTGGTACTTTTGAACGAAAATTGTGAAGGTTTAACCAAAAAAGTTTCAATTTTTTTTCTCAATTTAAAATTAATAATGAAGCTTTCAGATATATCTCGTAAACGCTTCTAGAAAGTTGCTACGAAAGTTTGTTCTGTATTTCACAGGAACTTACAAAATTTAATTTTTGGAGTAATTCGGCTCAGTCCAAAAGATAATCAGGACTTGTAAAATTTTTGGAAAAATTAAAAAATATTTATTAAATTTCGTTAAACTTTCAAAGTTGAAGAATATTTCTAATCTTTTTAAAACTTCTGAGTTTAATACAAATTCCTGAAAGGCTTCTAAACGTTTTTTGTTCTGAATACATCTAAAGGGGCCATGCAAAAATTAAGTCACACTGACAGGGGGAGGGCGGTTAAAAATTTTTGTTGCAATTAGTATCTAAGGCGGGAGGGGATAATGCATCATGAGGCATCACACATGCAAAATATAAAAGGGAATGAAAATCTTTTTTGAAAATGTTCTAAAGTTTTGAATTTTTATCCGAAATTGCTAACTAACAAATTTGATCTTCAGTTTAAGACACTAAAAGAAGTATACCAAAGGCCAATCTAATCTGTTAATTCTTTCGAAAGTTATCGTGCTAAGAGCTAAAAGCCTACACACAGACACACATACACAGAGCCACACACATTCGCGAAAACCTGTTTTCTCGGGTTCAGGGGGTCTCAAAACGTGAACCTTTAAAAAAAACGGGGCGTGGGGTTAAAATTTTACAGAAAACTTAAACCTCCGATGAGAATGTAGAAAAATGGTAACTAATAATTGAGGCTCTAGATTTCAGAAGTGCAGGTGCGTTGGTTTGTTTGCTAACAAATTATTGACAAATTATTGCACAAGCAGTTCTGCAATCCAGAGCCTCAATTATATGAACAATAGAAATTTAAAATATAATTGTACAAAGAAGCTTTTAGCAAAAAACTATACATTTATCGTTCCATGAACAAAATTATAATGGTGCAATGGCAAAATACGCATTTTGGCGTGTCGCACATTCAGTTTAGCTTTTATACCAATATCGTATAGTTGCGACAGGTGTTTTTCTGAACTAAGATTGTGTACAGATTGAGCGGCAATGCAGTTTTTTCCGTGCTCATTTGAAGATTTAAAATTTGAGTTTAAAATCAGTTTTCACATTCTCATCATAATGAGAAGGTATTGGTTTTATGTGAAAAATGACTTTCGCGGATTCCGTAAAATGTCGACATTTTGAGGTCCCCTGAGTCAGAAAAAATACTTTTTACGTCGGTGTCTGTCTGTCGTTGATGTTGTCGTTATAGTCTGTAAACACGTAACATTTGAAAAAATTATCCAATTAGATTGCCCTTTGGCGTACCTTATGGAGGTGTGAAAAGAAATGATGAGATTGTCAGGCAGCTATTTTGGACGAAATTTATATAAGTAAGAGCATTTTCAACATTTTTGTGACCACTTGTTTTTAAAATTCCATAATTACATGCAGGCCTGTTTATAGTGCTCGAAGATCTGAACAATTTATCCTCATGATTCTTTCTGGTAAAAAGAAAATTGTCAGAGCTATGGCATTTTAAAAATCCAAAAAAAGAAACGAAAATTAACGTTATGAGCCAAACAACACACGATACGAAAAACAGTAAGGATAAGAAAAATGGGTTTTTGCACACCCTGAAAGATTTCCATAACAACTTCTTTAATTTTTCTGAAATATCGAAAATTCACATTTTTATTGCACAAAAAATAATGAAAAATGAAAAATTCAATTTCACGGACAAGCTATGCAAGATATGACAAATGATGATTGAACAAAAATTATGCACTCAAAAAAGATCTACAAATATTTTATGGGCCATTTTTTTAATAATAAATTTCTCAGGGTAGCTGCGAATGAAGATCAGTGAAAAATAAGGAATAAATGATAAAAGCATGTTAATGGAGAAAATTTGTACTTTATTTTGCAATATCTAAATAAGCAGTCACGGGCCGAGGTAAAGAATTTATTATAAAAAATGTTTAAATTATTCTGCAAAGTTCGTTTAATATTTAATGTAATATTTGATGTAATAGAATTTCGTTTGTATATATACATTAATTACATGTTACATTCTCATCGACAATGTGACGCGAAAGCGCAAATCATTTCAATAATTATTTGAAAATTCATCATATGTACATGTTCCGAAAACGACTAGAACCTTAAGTAAATTAGTAAATTAGCGAAAACCTAGATGAACCGAGCGTAAAGCTTGAGGCGAATGTGTCCGAGCGCGTAGCGCTAGGTGGATACACTATCAAGCGCGAGATGAACAGCAAATCGAGCGCGAAGCGAGAGATCCAGCAGGGGCGGGCCCTAGGCGCGCTCAAACTTGCGAGCGAAGCGCGCGATGAGAATGTGCCCACGAAACGGGTAGATTTTTTTAAATCGAATTACCTGTGTAAAGGATTGTTGTTTACACATTCCTCAAACTATAAATCCAAAATGCTTCGAGATTGGATTTCGCATGCCTAAAGGAGTTTCCTTCATTTCAGCTCGGCTCATTTCGCAAATCGCTTTGCTGTACATGTTAAGTTTCACGCGTCTTGCAGCAGGAGTATTACTCGTAAATATTCCACGAAGAATAGTATTATTATACTCAAATATTGCGAAGATATCACCAGTGTATGTAGTCAAAACATTGCGTTCTCCGATTGGCACGGGCGAGGCTGCACCACGTGCTACTTTCAGTTGAAGTGGTCCACCTGCTGGAAAAGTGTATTTGCGAATTTCGAATTTCCTTTGAGGATTTGTGTGGGGAACTAGCCGAACAAATCTAAGTTGATCGGGTGAAAATCTGCTTAGAATAGAAGAAGCACGGTTGGCAGGAGCAGACCTTGACCTCGCACGAAGAGGTGGATTGTCAGAAGAAGGAGACCTGATTTCAGAAGACGGTCTGCCAGGAAGAGGAGACCTGTCAGGACAAGGATGTCTGTTAAAAGATGAAGCAGTGCCGGAACAAAAAGAACCAGGAAGAGGGTCGCCGTTAGGTAAGCAGTCGAACTGGAAGCTCAGCTCTGCAACAAGAAGCAGAGCATTAATCTTTTCTTAAAGTACACAATCATGTATCATAGAAGAAGAAGTTTTCAGATTCATTATTTCACTATTTTGCTTATATTGCTGTATCAGATGGTGATTTGAAAATACCTATCCTATATTTGTATACTCTTTGCGAATTGATGTTAACGATAAGAAAACATTGAAACTCTATTTCAGCAGAACTCTCCTTGTTATACATTTCCTTTTAATTATAATTCTTAATGAACTCTACTTAAATGCACGCTGATCATAACGTCATATAATTCCTCAATATCTTGTAGTTCGTAATTCATTTCATATAATCTGTCAGTAAAGCTCTCTAAAACTATTTTTTATTTTACATGGGTAACCGTTTTATATTATTTTAGCATTCCTTATAATTCATAAAAGAACCAGTATGGCCTCTTAAGATAAATCTTTAGACTGTATGTTCTAGCTACTATTTGGATAAAACTTATCTTTTCACATTAGCCAGCTACGTATCTGGTATGGAGAATATTTTTGATGTTTTCAATTCAAGTGAATATTTCAAATAAAAGGATAAACGTATTCTGCACTAAAACATTTTAGTCCTTTACTTCAATTTTTTACTCACTTTGCTTTACCCTTTGCTTTTGACTAAAGTAAGGC
>JAWWEA010044992.1:0-15771 GCA_035222095.1 Andricus quercuspetiolicola | reverse complement strand
CTTCTGAGATATCCTTACGAAGGGAAGCATCCATTTCAGCCAAGACTTAGGAGTTATGAGGAACGTGGATGTTAATGTTCCTCCGGAGGTTCCTGCTTTCCGCGGCTGGTCTTAATGTCGCTTCCTCCTCTTCGTCTGCGGCTTGTTCATACAGCGCTTGGGAAAGCACTCCGTGTACCACATCTCTTTCGGGAGAGGTAGGCGAATTTATTTCACCCGAAAGTCTATTGTGATCGGCATTGTTTGCCGACCCATATTGGGTGCTCTGCGCACTCGATTGTTTTGAACTGCACCAATAATTTTTTGTTTGTTTGGTGATGTAATCGTTGTTTCGACAAGCGACTGAATCGATCGTTCAAAAATTTCAGAATAATAAATTCCAATGTAAAATTTCCTGGACTTTCGAAACATGTCATCAGAATTACAAAACGATTCAAACTGAAATAATTATATTTGTTTATTTAACAAAAAATACGAATTCTTCATTACATCAAATCTTTATTTGATTATTTTCGTCGCGAATTTGTGAAGATATACCTCCGAAAAGAGAAATTCTTGCGTCCATGGTACCTAAGCTTAAAATGTATAGGTTAGTTTTCAGAAAATCAACATGGCGATGTCCAATATGGTGCCTCTAAGCCAAATTGTTTCTTGCTATTCCTGATTGTGCCTGTAGAGGCAATATTTTTAAATGAATTCCCATAAATGCATGTATATAGGGATTTTTGGGGTCGGTGATCACAAATGCGGAATTACATTTTGCTAATTCAACATGGGGGATCCAACATAGCTGCTGAAAATTACTAAAACATTCCGATTTTCATGGAAATTTGCACACGGGGATTTCTGGGGCCGCTGATGACGAATTCAAAATCATATTTTCCTAATTCAAGATGTTTGATCCAATATGGCTGCCAAAAATGACTAAAAAATTCTGATTGTCATAAAAGTTCGCAAATGGGATTTTCTGGGGCCGCTGATCACGAATCTTAGGTCATGTTTTCCTAATTCAAGATGGCGGATCCAATATGTCTGCCAAAAGTTACTAAAACATTTCAATTTTCATAAATGTTCACACGTGGGGGGTTTTGGGGCCGCTGGTGACGAATCCGTCATCATATTTTCGAAATTCAAGATAGCGGAACAACCAATGCTGCCAAAAATTATGAAATATGGTAATCAATCTTGTTTTCATCCTTCAAATATCTTTTCGCCGTGACGTATTCATCGCCGTTGTCCAGTGGTAGGAGTTGGGCGACAGCGATGAACACATCGGCGGCCAAGAGATATTTGAACGATGCAAATGAAATTGGTGAACATTTTTCATCATTTTCGGCAGGGGCATTTGATCTAACATCTTTAATTCCAAAAATCTTGTCACGCAATCATCATCAGCGGCCCCTAGAACCCCCATGTGTCGATTTTTATGAAAATCAGAATGTTTCAGTAACTTTTGGCAGCCACATTGGATCCGCTATCTTGAATTAGGAAAATATGACTATGAATTCGCCATCAGAGGCCCAAAAACCCTCCATGTGCGAATTTTTATGAAATTTGGAATGTTATAGTAATTTTTCGCAGCAATATCGGATCCCCCATCTTCAGTTAGTAAAATTTAATATCGGATTCTTGATCGGCGACCCCGAAAATCCTTAGATACATGCATGTGTGTGAATTTGTTTGAAAATATTGCTCCGGTACGGATGAAAATAATCAAACAAAGATTTGATGCAATGAAAAATTCGTATTTTTTGTTAAATAAATGAACCTTATTATTTCAGTTTGAATTCTGTTGCAATTTTGATGATGTATTTCGGAAATTCAGGAAATTCTGCGAAACTATCACTGGTTTGTAACCTTAAAGCTATTCCCGCGTGCCAAAAATATGCCAAGGCACTTGCGAAATGGATGCAGGAAGCTGTTATCCTTGGGTCGCTTCGTGACCTCAAAACACACGAGGGTTTCGCCGGCCTGTCGTCGTAATTTCATAGTGCTACCTATCTCACGGTCGTGAGACGTGGCCATAAGTGTGATACACCGCGGTTCTAGTGGGAGCCGGCTCTTGTCAAAAATAACCCAAATATGAAAGACTAGCATTAGTCGGTCATGTATATGAGAGTTATGGGACTTTGAAATTAACGTGGGAGCCTATAACAAAAACACAACGAATCTTATGTATTTTTTCATTTGCTTCGATTGCAGATGGATCCACAAGTTGTGGTGTGTGCTTTCTTCTGTCTCCCAACTGTCATAATCTTCCGGTCTGCTTGCTCAGGCCACAGATAGTGTCTGTTCATAACATAGCAGGATGATTAGGGCTTATTTGCCAAGAGTTATGATTTTTCTCATAGACTTCCAGATGGTATTAAAAACTTCTGGTGAAAGAAGTTTACTTCTACACCACAACATCTGGCCCGCATATTCACCTAATATTTGAAAACGCAAATGCCCATCCCGCCGTGGTTGGTGTTAGGACGCATTATACTCTTACAGAAAAAAGCGACTTATCCAACTCAGAGAACAACAGGACAATAAATAATTTGAACGCGCTGTATCAAATCTTTACAGCTGTCCTAAACGATAGGATTGTTGAAAGAATTGAGCGCGTGTGGAGAAAGATGTACGAACAAATATGCTTCGCGTACACAGAAGAGATTGTTATTTGTACTTCTGAAGTGAGGAAAGTACATTACTCCATTTAGATGCCTCACTTCTATAAGCCGGAGTAGAGACAGCAGAGGCTAAAAGATTCCGGCAACAGCTACTCGACAAGGAAATGTACGGAAGCTTTCACAGAAATGTAGAAGATCAGCCCTTGTCTCAGACGCAAACTTTTTCTTTTCTCTGATCATCAGGACTTGGTTCAGGTACAGTGCATTACATTTTTGCATGCTAGGAGGGTGTCATTTTCATCTGAATATACCGTGACCGCATTTTACGTTAAGAGGTTCCCAACCACGGGGGTGAAGCTGGCTCTTGAAATTCCGGTAGCACAAATTTACTGTCATACGGCAGAAGTGGGGTTTAGCAACCAATCATATCCAAGCTTTGGTGCAAATATTAGTTATCTGTTTCCGGATAATGATTGGCACCTTTTTCGTCTAGGATTTAAAGACCAAACCAGTAGAATTTTCAGGATAAGCCTACCTGCTAGGTTACTAGTATCACCGAATAAATTCATCGTTGGAAAAGTGAATTTTTATGGTGTTTTGTTAAGCCTCTATCAAACAGTAATAAATGGCCGCTATCCTGTTCAATTAAATTTATACAATGTTCCGATGAACAAAAATTAATTTTTAACAAAAGAAAACACAAATTTTGAAGGAAGGAGTTAAATTTCCAACAAAAATATTTTCAACTGAAATCAAGAATCTTCTACCTGAAAACTGAATTTTTTATGAAGCAGTTCAACTTTTAACCAAGTAGTTGAATTTTCAACTGAAGAAGATAAATTTTCAACAAAAAAGGCATAGATAAATTTTCCGTTAAAAAATTATTTTTCAACCAAAAGGAAAGCAAATTTTAACAATGTAGCTAAATTTTCTACCAAAATAGTTGAATTTTTAGATAAATAGATGAATTTTCAACTAAAATTATGAATCTTCAACTTCGATAGTTAACTTTTCAGTTAAAGATAAGGAATTTTTCACAAAATAGTTTAATTTTCGACCGAAGAAATTAATTTTCAATCAAAATTGTGAATGTTAAACCTTGAAATGACTTTTTGACAAAAATGTTGAATTTCCTACAAAGTAAATTAATTTTTTACTTAGTAGTTTAATTTACAATCAAAATCGTACATTTTTAACAAAGAAGAATAATTTCCGACCGAAAAAGACAAATATTCAACAAAATGCGTGAATTTTCAACTAAAAAGGTCAATTTTTAACCAAAAATGGAATAGTTGAATTTTTAGTTAAGAAAATTAATTTTGAAAAAAAACAACAAATGTTTAACGAAATAGTTGAAAAATATATGCATGGATTATCTTTACGTAAATTACTTGAATTATCGGGACTACAAGTGGATTACCCTTGCTTTTAGATGGATTACTCCGACTTACAAGTAGATTACCCGGATTAGAATAGGATTACTCAATATTAGAACTTAAAAGTGGATGAAAAGTAGATTACAAGCAGATTTCAAGTGGATTACTAGTGAATTACTAGGAGATTACTCCGCCTTACTTCGAATGACTTGAATTACCCCAGATTGCACGTACATTACGGCAGATTCCTTTGGATTTGAGTGAATCAAATAGTTTGGATAACTGAGCGGTCCAGCGGATTACCAAAGTTGTTTCCCCCTCAGGAAAATTTTGAAACGATTTCGGTAAATTTGTTACGTATTTGGAAATTTTCCCTAGAACAATTTCAGGAAAATTCCATAACGATTTCGATAAAAGTTTGAGTTAGTTTGGGAATTGTTCACAAAATAGCCTTGATTGATCTTCAAAAATACAAGCACTGTTTAAATAATTTGAATAGGTAAAATACAAAAATTTGATTGTCCTGAACTACTGAATGTTGCAAATCAAAAATTTATTATCGAAAGAAGAACAGTGAAACCTTGAGACTGTGCCCCCTGAAACAGTGCTTCCAAGAATTGACGCCGCGCTGCGGGATTGGTGAGATGAGCTGCGGAGGGATCACGGTGCTCACTGAAGCGTGACAAAACAGAGAGAGAAACGAGAGAAAAACGAAACAGGAGAGAGGGCTGGTGGAACTATGTCGAGTTAGTAACCGCCCACCGTCAGCCCCAAAACCGGCGCAGCCTCAGAGTCTCACGGTATTTATTCAGAGCGATACATTTCTTCTTTATGAACTAAATAAACTTTTCTTCCAAGAAATTTTGAGAAAATACTGTTTTTATTTTAGCAGGAAAACTACCAATACCTGAGGAAAAATTCTCGTTTCTATTTCGGGCTATTTCCCACCTTATACTGGTAAAATTACTTACAAAAAGGACAAATTCTAAAAATGTTCTATGGTTCCCTTATTTTCTGACTCATTTTGAAAATTTCCATGCACAATAGAAATATTCTCTGCAAAAAACATAATTTGCCGCAAATATTGGAAAAAGATTTGTTCAGTCTTAGCAGGAAAATCACCATAGTTGAGGCCTGATTGTAACTTCCTAGCATCCAGTAAAATTTAAAAAAAAAATTCAGCTGACTTTAATATTATATACTTTAATGTATTATATTTGAATAAATTCAAATAAAATACACTCGCAGCAATTTTACTTACGAAAATTTCAATGTTTTTCGACTACAACTGAAACTGAAAACCGCTTTGTATAATCTTGCTCCATTAAAAATGTAATATTTATATTCAAGCTGCCAGCAAACATAAAAAATATAGTAAAAATCGAATCATTTAAGGTCCATGTTTTACGGATTTTTCATTTCAATTAAATTTTTTTCTACTCAAGTTTATTTTTCTGTATGTGTTTTTAACGTGGATTTTTTTTATTCTGTCAAAGTTGGTTTAATAAATTGGTCTGAATGATCAAATGATTAAAGCTTCTGTAAATGGATGCAGTACATATGAATTTGTATTATATATTTATCTCTGTACTGTTTGAAATAAAAAAAAGCGTTTGTAAAAACATAATCCATCTTTTAAATATGATTAATGACTTCGGAATTTTGAATGAGATAGCGACTGGTTTATATGAAAATGAAACTGGATATTCATTAGTCACATTGCACGAAATTTCAAAAATTAGTTCCCTCCATTTTGAGGAAAATGAGGATCTACTTTAGTGCCAGCCTGTACTTTGCGCTAGTGGTTTTCTCTAATTCTATTGGTAAATATAATAAAATATCTTCATATAATATACCTGTGTTATTCTAGAGAGCGTTTCTAATTTCACTCTGGATTTTTTTCCTACCAGTGGCTGCCCGAAAACTCCCAAGAACAAAGTATTAGATTTTTCGAATCAGTAGTCTTAGGAAATTTCCTTTCAGAAATCTTCAACAATAGTTATGTTTTTAAACTAAAAAGTCGAATGTTTTAGAAAACAGTTCACCTTTAAACCTCAGTCAAAAAGATGAATTTTCACCAAAAAAGATTAATTTTCTACACAAATGAATGAATATTTAACTCACAAAAAAAATTGGCAACCAAAAATGAAATAGCTTCATGTTGAGATAAAACAGTAATTTTCAATTTAAAAAAAAAAAAGAATTTCAAACAAAATAGTTACATTTTATAATAAATAGTTTAACTTTTAACCATATCTTTAAATTTTCTATCAAATCAGTTGAATTTTTAACTGAAAATATAAATCATCAAAAGAAAAGATCATTTTTAACCAAATGTAATATAAGGAGATGTTTCGGGTTTCAGTCCCACCGTGTGCACTGGTCGAACCTGATTGGCCAATCAGATCTTTTTTAAGAAACCCGGGAGGACTGAAAGCCAAATCGGATTGGTATTATATCCATTGTCCCTATTGATGTTATTGGGGTGTTTTAAGATTTCGATTGCTTCTCTATGTTTTTTTGGAAAAATATTGTATGTTTCTGCGAAGACGGTCGTTTTACCAAATAAAATGCTATGTCCTGTTTCGATGGGATGCTCAGCTAGTGTTGATTGCGTGAAATGTTTCAGCTTGATGTTACTCTCATGTTCCGTTATACGTTGGCTCACCGCGCTCCCGGTTTCTCCAATATAGACTTTGCCACAAGAGCACAGGACTTTTTACCTTTAGGGTTGTTAAGAAGTTTTACTATTTTCGTTCGAGGTTTAAATAGGGTTTGTAGGTTGTGTTCTTTAAAGAATTATTCGTATTTATTCTGTGCTACCTTGGATGTAGGGTAGGATGGTGTTCGCTTTTCTCTTTCTGTAATAGGTTGCGTTGACTTGTTTTGAGTGTACATTCTTATGGCTTTAGCAATTTATTTCTTTGTGTACTCGTTCTGTATTAGGATTTGTTTAACATTTTGTGATACCTTTTGTAAGTTGTCTTTATCTATATGGAGACAGCTCTGTATACCACGGAGTTGATGACCCATTACTTTTGAGAAGGGAGGTTGTGCGAGGAGGCATATTGGTATCTGTTTCTATGGGTAGGTTTTCTATAAAATTCATGTCCTAACATGTTATCAGATCTTTTGCAAACTAGTACGTCCATAAAAGGCAATTTTCCGTTTTGTTTAATCTCCATGGTGAGCTGGATATAAGGGTGTAATCGATTAATGAAATTGGAAAACTTGTGTAGTTTATCTAGTCCATGTCTATAGATGACTAATGAATAATCTTTCAGTGACATAGCGTCGTCTGTTATGTGAAATCAGGACACCAGATTTTTAAAGACATGGCACTTATTACATTTTCATTTTTAAAATAATTGCACTTTTTTCAGACGAGTAGAAATATATTTTCCGCGACTGAGAATAAAGCACTTGTTACCAGTCGAAAAATCACCATATTCACTATGTTCTTAACCATAGTTCACAAGTTGTATGGTAGGAATTTCTTTACTCTTGAAAGTATTTTTTAAATTAAAATTTGAAATATACTTTTGCATTAGGGTTGATTTTCAATTACTAATATTTAAACTTAATTTTATGCTGAAATAAATTAAAGATGCAACTTATTTATCGCATAAGAAATCTTGTTAATGACTCAACCTCAAATTTAATTCGATTTCTATTTCTCGTTTTGTTCGAAAACAAACGATGGTTGTTATTATGTCATGTTCTTAATTTTATTCACGAAAAATATCTTTTAATTCGTCCGCGATAAGTCTTATCATTAAAAAATAATAATTAAGCGAGCGAACGGTTGGTTTAAATCTGGTGTCCTAATTTATAGCTCGAATTCACTCATACTTTGCCGTCTTACAATTGTTGCTAAAGATGTAGCAGACGACAGCTTTTATTCCATCGTAGGATAAACTTTCGCTAAATATCATGTAAACTTTAACAGCGGAAAATTTCACACGGAACAAAATTTAACCTTAGTTTTTTCTGTAAAGGATTATCGAAACTTTGTTTTGGCATAAGTATAATTATTTAATCATCTATGATTATACTCCGATAAACTTAGTAAAATCATGGAATTCAAAGAATTTTCGAAGTTCATGTAATGCACGAAATTAATGGAATTCACGGAATTCAAGGAAATCGCGGAATTCAAGATATTCACGGAATTCGCTGCATTCCCGGAATTCAAGGAATTCACGGAGTTCGCGGCATTCACAGAATTCACGGAATTGATGAAATTCATGGATTTCACGGAATTCAAGGAAAAAAAATGTTATACGATATGCCTATAAGTGTTAATTGATTAAATTTTTTTAATGGGTAATAATAAAAGATAAAGCAACGTTACTTGAAGATAATTTGATATTAACCATTCAACAACACAATTTTCCATAAAACTTTTTCAAAAATAGATTTTTCATCATTTACACTTTATTCAAACAAAAGAAAAACGTCCTCACATAATATGTAAACGATCCATTATTACCTTTATGAAAAAAGTGGTATTCGAATAATTATCATTAATGAAAGCACTCAAATCATTTCAAAGAAATTTTTATTTAGTATAATATACCTTATATCTCTACACAAGGGCGAAATCGCTGAACTTAAAAATTATAGATTAGCAGCTCCTTTAATTTTTGTGAAAGCTAGTTCGTTTATAGACATCTTTAAAGATGACCTTATTTTTTAGTATCTAACATGTGGGTATGGTAACACTTATCTAATCAAAAAATTAAATTTAACCCCATATTGATACATTAAAAAAGACCAATATATTTTCAACAAACAACTTCATTTCCAACGAAAAAGTTGAACTTTTGACTAAAAAAGGTGACTTTAACAAAATAGATGAATTTTCAACAGAATAATCAAGCTTTTAGCAAAATAATTGATTTTTGTACTAAATAGCTGAATTTTCTATCCGCAAAAATGAATTTTCAACCAAAAGGAATAACTTTCTAGCAAAAGACGAATTTTCAACAAAATACATAAATTTTCAACTAAAAAACATAAGTTCACAAGCAAAAGTATAATAGGTTAATTTTTACTTTAAAAAATTATTTTCAACAATGGAAAAAACGAATTTTCAAAAAGTTAAATTCGACGAAAAAAGACAAAGATTTAACAAAATAATTTAATCGTCCACAAAATAGATGAACTTAAATTTTTAGTTTAAGAAACTAATTTCCAACTCATTCACTTTGAACAAACAAGATTATATTTCTACCCAGATAGACAAATCGTTGAAAAAATACATGAATTTTCTAACAAATAGTTTAATTTTTAACTTATAAAGAAATAACTTTTAACCAACAATGAAATAGCTACACTTTTAAATGGAAAATTTAGTTGTTGACAAAAAAAACGAGATTCCAACAAAATAGTTAAATTTCCAAATACAAATTTTCATTTTTAACCTTGGAGTTTAATTTTCTATCGATTAGTTGAATTTCAACAAAAAATATGAATTTTCAACAAAAAAGTTAATTTCTAACCAAATTTTTCAACTTTTCACCAAATTGTTGAATTGTCAAGCAAAAAAGATGAATTTTCTACAGAACAGTTGAACTTTTAACTAAAATTATGAATATTCAACAAGAAAAAATCATTTTTTACAAAGCATTTCAACTTTAATTTCAACGGATTAATTTTCAACCAATTAGCTGAATTTTTAAACAGAAATGATAAATTTTCAATCAAAAAGGCTAATTTTCTACCAAAAAATATGAATTATCAACAAAATACTTGAATTTTGAACCAGAAAACATCAATTGTCAATTTCAAATATCAATTTTCAGCCAAAAATGAGATAGTAACATTTTCAGTGAAGAAAGCTAATTCTCAACAAAAAATGAAACGAATTTTTAGCTAAATAATTAAATTTTCAATTAATGAGATGCATTTTAAACTCAACTGATGAACGTTAAAAAAAGTTTCCAACTAGAAGGATGACTTTTGACCAAGAAGATCAATTGTCTAAGAAGAAAAATGAATTATCAGCAAAATATAACGAAAAATGGAATAATTTAACTTTTAGTAAAGCAAATTAATTTTCAACCCAAATTGAAACGAATTATCAACCAATTAGTGGAAGTTTCTACCGAAAAAGTTGACTTTTTAACAAATCAGTTGAATTTTTGAAAAAATAATTAAATTTTCTACTAAATACCAGAAGTTTCTTCAAAAGAGGGAAAGAATAAGAATTCTTAAGGGGGTGTCCTGCTTTATCAGGCCTAAAAAAAGAATTTTTTCGTGAATTTTTTTGGAAGGGAAAAAGCAACTGGGCCCAGTGAACTTCGAGGAATATTTTACCCTGCATTTGAAATGTATAAAAAAGTTTTTTCAATATGAAACAATGAATTGTTGCAAATTTATAAGCCTATTCCATGAGCGCCTTGCCACTGCAGTCTCCAATCGGCGGGAAGTATACAGCTCATAATTCTCGTCTGAAACAAAGAAAACGAAAAAGGTTTCAATTGGCATACATTTTCCTTTTGGATAAACTAAGGAAATACAAAAAAATCGTAAAATTATAACTTTTTTCAGTTTCTAATTTTTTTTTAAAGGAAAAAAACCCTTTAACGTGCTATAAAAGTCTCTGGACGGCCCCTAATCTGTTATCTTATTCCTTACAATATATCAATATTTTCACATTACAACAAATTTCTAGAAAACTCAATTAAAAATATTCTCAAACTAGTTTCAAACAGTTTCAACCCATTATTCATTGTTCGATTGATGATTATATAAAATTCCACTTATATTTCGTACTTAAAAATATTATTATAATAATAATAAAATAAATAAATGAAAAGCAAATGTTAAGTATTAAAATAAATCTATTTCTATATTTATTCTTGCAGGATCAATTTCAAATGCCGGCTTCAGTGAAAACTTTGGTATTATTCTCCATGATCATAATGTTCCTGTGATTCACAGACATCCTAGTCCACCTTGCAAAAAATATCCTATTCCGCCAGGTTATGAAATTAAAGATGAGAAAACTTGGCACCTTCTTCGTCTAGGATTTGGAGACCAAAGTAGCAGAATTTTCAGGATGACCCTACCTGCTAGGGTACTAGTATCACCGAATAAATTCGTCGTTGGAAAAGTGGCTTCTTATGGAGTTTTGCTGAACCTCTATCAAACAGTAATACATGGCCGCCATCCTGTTCAATTAAATTTGTGCAATGGCAACATTACTCGTCTCTCCGAAGAAGAAATTGCGATTTTACCTTTTAACCGTCTGATTGAGTGAAAAATTCACTGATTAAGTCAATCCAAGCAAAAAATGTCAATCTTAAAGGAATGAAATAAAAATATTCATTGTAAATCTATTTAACGTTTCACATGTATTAAACAAATTTTATTAGATATTTTCTAAAACTTGATGCAGTCAGAAGTTGATCCGTTTTATATAGTAACGTTTCGTATTTTTAATTATATTTAACCTTTATTCTATTGATAAGAATATTCAGTATCCCCAACAAATTTATAGATTGTTTTATGAGGCTATAATTATTGAAAAGTGTTTATTTTGTTTGGGTTTCTCGAAGGCGGAATCATGGTATTCCTTCGCTTACTAAACTTTATTTACAGAAAATAAACCCTATAATTTTCGAGGTTCGTAATAATAAAACTTACGGTTTACTGATAAAGGTCGCGAATACTAATTATATCGTCTCTAAAACAGATAAGAGAAGGTTTTTAATGTACAGACTATTAACGAGACCTACTAGCCAGCAAGAAATTTCCCCCTTCTTTCAAGAAAGTGGTGATATGTTTTGGTATATTGTTAAATTAATTTTAAAATAAAATTTAAAAAATCTTTTTGCTTCTCTGGAAAATCTCCGTCTTACAATCATTGATTGTATGGCAGAGAATCAATGCTACAAACCATTATTTAAAAATATGATACAAAGAGAAGATGAAGTTTATTTGATGAGCACAAAGCATTTTAATTTTCTTTTATAAGTTGTTCATTTTTAAAATAAATCACTTTAATTTTCTTCAAGCTTTAATACAGACTATTTCTTGAGGCCAGGGAGCTATCGAAACAGCACCCCAGAAACAAGAATGAGACGTGTCGATTATCTTTAGAGAGAGTTTTAAAAGGAAAAGGCATGAGTGCCCCTCTTACGAGCCCTCAGAGAAACGAATCCCTCCAGAGGAACGAAAGAGAAAACAAAGATTCAAGATATTTCTTGGATAAGGAAAGAATGCTGTCAGGCCATGAGCTCATCGAAATGACCTCACAGAAAGCTTCGCATTTTTTCCATATCCAGTAATAGAAAACTCTCTTTGTACATAAAAGAAAAAAAAGGGAATCGAATGTGAAAATTTGTTAAATAAATTAGTAACGAGTAACGCACGTCACCGCGTTACTCGTGCTGTCCCAAAATATATCACTTACTTACACATTAATAAGATGCTGGTAATTTAATATAGGTAGGTGTCAGACTACCAACCAACTGCTTTTCACGGAGCAGATTCTAAGGGCGTGCACTCGCTTGGAGCCTCGGACCTCGAGTGACGAGACGACGCGGACCGCTTCTCGGGCTGAACTACCTGTTTGTGCCAGCCGAAGGTGCTGTGCCGTGATTGGCTGGCTCTCCCCATATGATGCTTCGAGAACGGATCTTCTTTCTCTCCGTTTTGTGCGGATGTTCTACGCCCGGGATTGCTCATAGAAGGATACTAATTTGAAGTATCGTGCGTATAGAATATGTATTTTCATATTATGGGCACGACTTGACTATAGGATAAACCTATACATTACAATATAAAATTTGGCCAGTGAAGTAGCCCAAATATTTACAGGGTGACAACTGACCGGGAAAACCGGGAATTAATCCGAGAATTACACCAGAAATCATTAATTAAGATATTGAAAAGAAAACAAATTCTATGTTCGCAGAAGAGCATAATAAAAGTATAATAAATAAAGAACATCCGCTATGTTACCGTTTTTACTGACTAATTTTATGGAAGTTAGAATTAAATGAGTGAATTTAATGAATCATGAAATACTCGTGGTGTTTCCGCAAAATAATTGGCAATTATATTTTCAAGGATCAAGAATCTTTTCACGATTCGCGAAGATTTTATAAGAAATTTTAGAATTTCCCAGGAAGATTTAAAACAGGTTTTCAACTGTTTTCGATTCGCTGAATATTGAGATCTCCGCATTTTTGTAAATAGAATCTTATTTTTATGAATTTAGAATATTTCATTTTTTAGTCTCTGGTGATTCGAACAAGATATCCGAAATAAACCTCCCTGGATTTAAGACCATTTGTTGTCTGAAAAGAAGAACGTAAGCATATTTTTTTACTTAAAACAAGACCTCTCGGTGCTAAAACAAGACCTAGGTTTTGTTGTTTTTTGACCAAGTGGATTTTGTTTTGAAGGACAAGAGCATCTTATGCTTGCGATTTATGTTATTAGAATTGTTATTGTTATTTTGTTTAGTTAGGTTCGTTCTTTATGTGCAGTTTTACTATGAAGTAGTCCAGATAGGTACTATTTTAAAGAGTTTTTACGGGCAACTATTAGTATAAAATTATTTTTTAATAAATAGTAGATCCATTGAAGTAGTTTACTAACATATACGCATATTTTATTGACAATAATCACAATTGTAAATTGAAGTTTGGAGTAATTAGATAAATATGCTACTTTAATTGCGTTTTCTTGTCTTTGGTTGTGCAAACATTGGTATTATTACGTCGTAATTGATTGAATTTACAAGCACATTTTAATCACAAATTATGGTTAACACCACTAGAAAATTCTAGTTATTTAACTCTGAATAATTTTTTCTGGTTAAAAATATTCTGGTTAATATTTCTGGTTACAAAAGTGTCGCTATCTTGTGTCAGTTTCCAGAAATCTGTCCTCTGTTTCAGGTCGTGTTCCTGGATGCCTCAAGTAACGCTATGTCGTAAATATACAATTTTTGAATAATCGCGAATTGTTTAGGATTTTTTAGGTTATATAAGTGTGAGAAATTATAGTGAACCATGAATTCGGTCATTTTATAAGAAAAAGATGCACGTTATCTGTCTGAGCACCAGTAGTACAGGGATACTTTCAAACCAAGCACGCATTTTTTGAGTGTGTTTTTGAAGAATATTTTCAAAAATATTAAAATTATAGACAATAAATAAACAAAGCAAGTGTTTCAGAATTTCGGCATTGACCCAGTGGTCTGAGTGAAGATTATACATAATTCCGAAGAGAATAGTCCTAACAAAGATTTTCAGAAACAGAATGCGTCAGCAATATGTTGCTTTTGCTTCGAATGTTGTAGGTATCTATCGCCATTTATTAATATATCTACATATAGGAAGACGAAATTTTAGCGAAGCAGAATATAGTTACTGCACACTGTTTTCGGAAACTTTTGTTTGATTATTTTCTTTGGGACGCAGTTCTTGTGATTTCAGAAGGGATTAGAAAGAGTTCATGATGGTAGAAAAGTATCGAAACTCGACAGTCAAAAATCTACGAGCATCAGAATATCTGACTGAGCTTACCAGAACATCTGGTTAAGTTTACTAGAACATCTGGTTATGTTGAACAGGACGTTGTATCCCTAAGCTACCAGAAAACTGTCTGTTAAAGATTTCCGGTTAAGCTTACCATAAAATCTGGTTAAATTCACTCAAATTTCTGGTAACATTACCCAGAAAATTCTCAACCAGAAACATCTGATACTCTAAAACAGAATTTATAATAAGGGCGTATTTAACATTCTATTCTAGTTGAATTAACCAGAATTCTGGTCGGTTCAACCAGAATTTGTTTTGAGTGAGCTCTCTGTTCATTGAAAAGAAGGCTAATGCAGATAGGTATTCGTCACTAATTATATTCCTCAAATAATTCGTAACCCCCTTTAATACAGAAAAAGAGCACTCTCCGGATGCATTGGTAGAACTAGTGCATAAGTAAATGCGAAGTGCAATTTCCAGATTAGGATAGACAATCATCAATCGTTTCGTAAAAATGATCTGTAAGATCGTACTTGTCGAATATTCTTCGGGTAATTGCTTTTCTAAATCGTCATTATAAACTTGAACTAGATCGTTAGCCTTTTATCTTATTTCATTATCGGATAGTGTTTATAACTAATTTATAAAGCGAAATTAGCGTCGATCTCTCGGTATACATCACTTTGTCTCAATAACTCTGCTCTAAGTCTGTCATTCATAGTGAGAAATTTGCTTCCTTTCATGTCTTCTCTAGGAGTAAATACAATATCATGTTTATTACATTCATCAAAAAGTGGTTTTTCTTTCTTAGTTTTTAATTATTTTTTCGATATTTACCGCCTTGAGTCAATCTCTTTCCTTCCTCTGCATAAAAGTGGAATGTATCTCGTAGACTCGCAACATGTACAGCTAAAGAATCATATTGATCAACTAGATCACACATTTTAACGGTAGTCAATAGTATCGCGAGAATACCGTTTTCGAGTTGACAAAATTGTAGGTATAAACCGAGAGCTTCTGACCTTACATATTGCTTTTTTAATAAATCATGCCCTATTTCTAAGTCGGTTTCCACGAAATAATGGTAAGATTCTTCCAGTGCATGACTGACATCTGACGTAGATGATTACCGAGTCACCGAAATGCGTTTTGATACCAATCTAACTATATTTTTCTTGAGCTTTTCTATTACCCCATATGAAAAGACTGCAATAAGATGTTATGTTGTCTTGTTTTCTTTTACGTCTGGGAGAAGCCAACGAGTGTGGAATAAAACATAAT
>JAWWEA010044919.1:0-10277 GCA_035222095.1 Andricus quercuspetiolicola | reverse complement strand
CTCTTTGTGCCAGATCTAGGTCTCCTTCTGCAGGGACTCAACCTTCTTCCAGTTTTATAGCTCGACCTGCAAGAATTCCTTCTCCTGACGGAAATGGATGTGGAATTGAAGAACTTAGATTCATTCAGCTTATTCACAAAAGGAATTTGCACCGGATATTCGAACTTCGAAGATACACTTTTAGTTCCGATAAATTAATTAAAATAAAAACAGGACTTGTTACGTATGGGCCTGTACCGAAAGAAGAACAAATTGTATTGTCAACATCTGATGGTGACGTATATGCCATATTGGAGACCTATGATATTCTGGCTGGAATGTATAAATATTTTAGTGGCGAGAGAAAACGCGTGAAAATAAACATGGTAAGCCAAAAGCTTACTGAATTGAACAGAGCAGAAATTAGTGAAACTCCAGTGGGTGCCCGTCGCTCAATCAGGAGAAATTTTAAAGTGTATAATATAAACCCTCGTGTGTAGAACAATCTACAATCATCCAAAGCTTTCTGAGTATCCGAAAGAGGCGCTGAAGTGAGAAACAAAAGTTAAACATAACCGCGCAACGGGCTGTCTGCTGGAACGTGGTTGTATTGTTTATAATAATTGAAGATGAATTATTAAACGTACATTTGACCGGCTACAAAGAAAAATAGTATACACCACACGGACAGGAGGTTGAAAGCCCTGATCTGAGCGACATGATGCACTTGGCTTCACCTTGGGCATCATGGCGCGCAGCGCAGGAATTTCAACTTCCTGCCCTTGTATTCCTTGACGGATTTTTATGCCTTTTTGTAGAAATTCTCAGAATAAAATTTTTAAGATCCTTGAACTGCTTCATGTCTTAAATTAATTTTGCGTGCAACAATATACAAATATAATCGCAAGATTAGCAATTTCACGAATATAATTTCTTATTTTAAAGAAAATTACTTAAATAAACTCGCTATTGATTAGGATTAAGGCACATATACTTGAAGATCATAAATATGAAATTTAATATACAAGTTTATTGTTCTAGGAAATTTCTTAAAACAAATTATTTAGCATATCAATTTTCTATAGAAGAAAAATGATTTGGTTTGAAAATCTTTGTTATTCAGCTTTATAATGGTGTTAGTACCGAAGAACTGTCATCATTTGAAAATCTAGAAACAACTTATAAAGTTATAAACAATTTTGTAACCTATTTAGTTTCATGGGTAGACTAATTGGCATTGTAGAAAAGTTAATGTTGGGATGAAGACATTTAATTGATAGATGTTTTTTTATAAAGGTGAATTTAAATTTCCAATTGTCTATATAATTTATGTTCAAACAATTCGTCTGAAAGTTTGGGTTAAAAAAAAACGTAAAGCACAATTAGATACTACCGGAAAAATTAGATAAATTCTATTTGTTGGACAATCTGTTTCTTAACCCTATATGTTGTGTAGTATAATTAAATTCGTAAGTGGGTATCGCACCATATAATTCATTATTAATACCACATATCAAGTAGGGTTGAGACGAAACTTGTTTAGTCTATGGACTGCTTGTAATTTTTTCCGTAGAATCAAACGGTGCTATTAGTTTTTGCGTAACTGACAATCTTAAATAGGTCGTGTAAACTGAAATTGTCCAAAAAATTACAAATTAAATTTCTTTTTCATGGAGAATCATATGTCAATGTAATGTGATCATCCCAATATTGACTTTTGTCCTATCTGAATAAATTTACTTCAATCATATCTGTGAAAAAATTCACGAAAAAGTGTTTTTTTAACGCTCTAGACCCCCCCCCCTCACTTCTCTTAACAAAAAATAAATTAAGAGTGCGATTTTTTTTGCAGATGCTGCCTTTTTCCACAGAAATAATTTTCTACACTTATAGTGTAGTTTGATATTTTTGTCAAAAATCGCTTTAGATATAATTTTATATGCAAAAAATTGTAGATGTGATAAAATCGTTTGTGATCATTTTATTTTATAAATTAGGCTGAGAATATACATTGTCGTCGGAAATTCTCTTATCTGCTGGCTCAAGCGGTACTAGATGTTATTGATAACCTTGAAACACGATAACGTCCCGTACGAAGTTTTTTTTCAAAGTATCTCGTCCCACAAATGGAAACCATTATTTTTATTTTTAGTTCAAAAATTCATCGAATTTTGCACCTTAGCTTTAAGGAATTTAGTGTTAAAATGCTTATCCTTGAAGTTGAGCCTAATGAAATGTAAATATTTCAGAATTATTAACTTCACGCCTATAATCTCGCAGATAACACCAGTACACATTATACATGTGATATACCAATATAACGACGAATGTAATGAATATAATGAACATAATAAGTACTGAAATAATCATAAGTTGCACTGTCAACCAAGGTATCCATTAACACATTCAATTTCTACTCTTCTTGGAAAAAATGAGAAGCGTTTATACTTTGGTCTTAGCCTTCGCAATCTTCTTTAATTTTAATGGTAAATATAATAGTATAATAATATATCAGTAACTTTCTTAATATTTTCAAGCATTCCACAAAGAAAAATTTGTCTGGCGTAATAATTCTACCCGGAAAATTATAAAAGCTTAGCTTCATAAATTGTTACACAATTCGAAAATTGTGCATGAACAAATATATTACTCTTCTGCGAAACAAAGTTTATATACATATAATACGTATCTTCTTATCATTTTTATTCCCTTGTCTTCACAAGTTTCTTTCTTAAAAGCTTCCTTTTTATCTAATAAAATAGGCAATTATTGCACAAAGTTTCTGAAATCTTAGTCCACGCTGAACATTCATTCATTGATTTTTATATTTTCATCATAATATGAAGTTATTAGTTTTATGTGAAAACTTTCTATCGAGGATTTCTTTGATTCTCTACATTTTGAGAACCCCTGTATCCGAGACAAAACGTTTTATGATGGTGTATGTATGCCTGTCGACGCCTATATACTGGATAAATTTTGAAGGACGAATCGACTGGATAGCGGTAAAGTGTTAAAAATTTAATTTAGCAGCCAAACAATGCAATATACGAAATAAAATGAATCTTTATATCTTTATATTTTTGAAGCGTAATTAAAACTTTTATAGGATATGTATACATTTAGAAAAGCATGGCTGCCGACACGCGAAGGCTCGGGTAGTTGGGTCTGGGTGGCCGTCCCCACCGCTTGGCTGCGACTTCGTTGTCGTTTCTCGGCCAATCGTCGGACTCGCCGCCGCTCCCACCGCTGCCAAGTCCTCCGTGCCCGGGCTGCCGAGAGTAGAGAGAGAGTGTCGAGTAGACTCAATCAGCGTCTAGATTTTGTACGAGAAGCAGCGTCCGCTCTGCTTTGTCACCTCCGAAGTAAAGTTCACAATATCCAAGTAAAAGTTGTTTTTGTTTTCTGTCGTCGATCTTTCAGCGTAGTTTCATCGGACAATTTCATACCTTTTCATTCCCTTCCTACAGTGTGTGTCGATCTCCAGTGTTTTCCTCTTTTATTCATCCATCGTTGATTAGCGTCAGTGAAAATAGTGTTCATGTTAGTGAATATCCGGTAGTGAAATCTCCTGATTACAGGGTCGGTTTTCGGCGGCTAGGCCTCTCTAATCAAGAGATTTGTTCTCCACAGCGGATACGGGGTTAGCCATCGCTGTAAGCCGTCTGTATCCTGCAGAGAAATGAATGAAGGAACCGCCGCCTTACTCGCTTTCTCTTCTTACGAACGCGGGATCACTCATCTCCTTGAGACTTGAATCCCAGTTTCACAGACAGAAGGGGGTCACGACTTCGACGGAATCGCAGGCTCTGATGAAGTGTAGGACGTCGACCGCGTTCCGCAACGCGTTAGATTGGGGTTTCGTTCTTTTTTTTCTCCCCTGGTATCCGTCGCGCTTCTCGGTGGAACCGATTGCACAGCGCGAGATATGAAAGATGTGCGCTCCTGTAGGAGAATCTGTCCCGTAAGAGAAAGAGGCTTGTGTCAAATTCCATTTTGTCATTAAAAAACGCCGTACGATTACGGAACATGGCGGGAATCGGGACCCTTTGCAATTTAAGGGAAACTTTATAAGAATCTGGCTTTTTGAATCATCTCGTTTCAAATATAACGTCGTATACACCTCTTGGATAAAAAAGGGGAAAAGAATTTCCCACAAAAGTGTGAAAATGAAAGTATTCTAGCTATAATAAGTCACGATATAAAGCGTGACGAAGTTTTCCCTTTTCTGTTTTTGCGGAAAAATGGTACTTATCAGTTTTTCTACGAATTTTTATACTTCTCTACAACTTACATAAAAGTTGTTTCTAGACGAATTGAACTCTACTCGAGTGCATATAAACTAAAGCCAGAGGAAAACCTTCTAGCCCTAACACGTCCAAAATTATAATCATCTGAAGATCAATTTTGTCTCGTATTTGAATATAACTGCAGTTTTTTATCAATAACTCAATCCCAATGCATCCTAGGATAAAAGAATTTACAAACAAAAGCACATGAAATTTTTTAATAAACTATTAATGCAGAAGAAAAAGAGTACGATTTTGTTCAGGTTTCCTCAACAGAAAAATATATCTTAAAAGAAAAAGTTACTAATTATTTTGAGGAAGGTTATAACAAGTTTTAAAACTTGGAGACCATGTTTATTTTTTTATCGGGAATAAATATTTAAATATAAAATTTTATTCAGTATTGACAAAAGTTATAACAAGCTTCAATAAAATGAGATTATGTTTAAATTTTCTTGACGAGTTAGGATATTTCAAAAGAAAAATCTCGTTAGCCTTCATCATGAATTGGTAATTTTTCCTTCAAAATAAGAATTAAGTTTAAAAAATGAAAATATGACCCTTTAGATTATTAGCTTTTTAGGTATTTTCAAAAATTGATGATTTTTTAAAAAAATACTCATTTTCGTTAGAATCTAATAAATTCTATTATTTATTTAGTACTGCTTAATGATTTGTCAGTTGAAATATCAATTTTTGCTTTGCAAACACCCACGCTGACCCTCAAATGTTAAAAATTGTTAGCTTCATTAAACTCAAGCGTTGAAGATGATTTTCAAATCAAAACAAACTAACACATTAACTTCACGTGTTAAGATTGACCCACCACGTGGGGAATGGTTGCCATGTCAACTCTATTAAATATTGCTCTGTTTCGATGCGAAGTTAAAAAATAAAGTAAGTTTGATTAGTTTCCTAAAGTTCTCTAGGAACCCTTTGAAATTTGTAAAATCTGAGGCCTGATGAAAATTCCAACGAACTTAAAATAATTCAATCCTCTCTTTCTTGTTGCAGAGTTAAGTTCACAGTTTGAATGTTTACCTAATGGAGACCCTATTCCTGATGTTCCTCGTGCCGGACCATCTTCTTTTTTTGGAAATAATTTACCTGAGAGGCTTCTTTCTCCTGACAAGCCTCCTCTTCTAATCAGGTCCAGTTCTTCTCCTACCGAGCCTTCTCTTCGTACCAGATCTAGGTCTCCTTCTGCAGGGGATAAACCTCCCTCCAGTTCTATAGTTCCACCTGCAAGGCTTCCTTCTCCTGACGGGAATGGATGTGGAATTGAACAACTTAGATTTATTCGGCTTATCCCCCATGTAAATTTACACCGGACATTCGAACTTCAAAGATATACTTTTCCTTCCAACAAATCACTTAAAATAAAAACAGGGCTTACTACGTTTGGGCCTATACCTAGCGAAGAGCAAATCGTATTATCAACATCCGACGGTGACGTCTTTGCCATTTTGGAGACTTATAATGTTCTGGCTGGAATGTATAAATATACTAGTGGCGAGAGAAAACGTGTGAAAATAAACATGGAAAGGCACACGATTACCGGATTGAACCGAAAAGAAGTGAATGAAGCTCCAGTAGGTATCCGCCGCACAATCATTACGAGTTTTACAGTACATAATATAAAACTTCGTGTGAACAACGATATTTCACACTATTGACTTAATTACAAAAATGTAGAACATTCAAAGTGATTAAAATTGAAAGTCAATGTCTCACGGTTCTAGAGGCCTTTATATTTCGTCAATGCCTGAGCCAGTCTTTCTCAGAAACAGATAAAAAAACCTTATTTTCATTCCCTCACAAAACTATTTTATGAATAAAATATCACTACTGCACAGTGGTCCAAATCAGGAATCTACTGACAGTATTTCTTCAAGGGTTTTAAAGTTTTCTTTTCTTTTAGAAATTCTAAGAATTAAATTTTTAGGGTTCTTGAACTCTTTCTTTTTTTCAATTTGATTTTGTGTGTAACGATATATAAAGAGACGTAGTAGGAAAAACTTATTTTATTTTTAAATCTTTGTAATTTAATATTCGAATGGTATTAGCAGCGAAGAATTGGCACAGTTTGAATATTTATAATATCTTATGAAGTTATAAATAATTTTGTAATCTATTCAGTTTCATGGGTAGACCAACCGACATAGTAGGAAAGCAAATGTTGAAACGAAAACATTCAGTTGATAGATGTCGCCCAATGTAATTGTTCATTTATACCACATAATAAATAGAGTTCAGAAAAAAGTTATCTAGTCTATGGACTTAATATAATTTTTTCGTAGAGTCAAATTGTGCTATTATCTCTTTCTTGACCGTCATTTTCAAACAAAAATTGTTTAACCTATCAAAAACTCAAATTCTTACTCATGGAAAATAATATTCCGATGCAATGTTTTCATCCCAATATTGACTTTTATACTATGTCAATTTTTTCTGCTCGTAAAACTCATTAGGTTAGAAAATTATTTATAACTTTATAATTTTCCAACATTTTTAAAATTCAGGAAGTTAAAGGATTTTTAATTTCGAGACTCGATTTTTTTTAAAACATCACATGTCTCGAACCAATGATTGAATTTTAATGATATTTCAGGTATAGTATATAATTTATCCGTACTTTAAATGAAGTTCTAAAACAACCAAAATTTAAAAAAGGGGTTCAACAAATTTAAAGCAAAATTGATTGGATTTTTCGCTCAGAAGCATGCATTCAATTTTTTTTTATAAATATTTCGATTCCTAATAACTTTCTGCGTCGATTAAAAAAAAAAGTTGGTGGGCACTCTTTAACTTTTAGACATATTAATTTTTCAGTTCAGTCGCGCGGTCTCGCTGTCCACGCGCAACGACAGATACAGTAATCAAACACCAAAGTTCAAAATAAAGTTTAAAACGCAATTCCCAATTGATTTCAGATTTTGTTGTTTTAGAAAAATATATAATACAATGTAGAATTGATGTGTGCAAGCGATTTATGAATTGTTGTTAAAAATTGTATGGTTATGGAAATAGCAAATAAATATACATTTTTTCCTTGCATCTTTTGTTCCAATTCTCCTACGTTCCATCAACTCTCCTACTCTCAGTATCTCTTGGATCTAATTTGCAGTAGTGTGAGCATGCGGAAGAGGATTGATAAGTAATATTATTTGTCATAGACAAATTAGAATATCAAATATTGATCATTACCGATTATTTGTTTTCAAAGTAATATTTTGTCAATGAAATTGCTTCCTTTCATTTACCAGGTGATGCGTTATCACGATACTATTCATTAAGTTCATGAAAAAATAATACGACAAACCATATAAATGAATTATATGAAAAATAAATACTTTAGACATCTATAGGCAGAAAAAAATAGATTTTTCCTTAATCTTTCCTAAATGATATTCTCAGCAATTATCAGTGGCTTGTTTATAAAATTATTATTGATGAATATGTCATTACATAGGACTCTGCAGAATTCGTGTGGGAAATGACTATGGGCTAAATTTTCCAAAACTTTGCTTTCTGATGGTTCTAGATGTGTAGATCAAAAGTTTCAATAGGCATCAAGACCAGAAAATTGGGGGCCTAGTGAACAATAGCACATTTCCTACAGTTTTACAGGTCAAAATAATAGCTGTTAGAGCTTGCCTAGAGGAAATTTGTTTGCAAGTATATAAGGGCCAGCACATTTAAATTTTTTCTGTCAGCCCAGCTGCTCTTAAGGTTCTTATATGTGATGGGTTTAATTTTAGACTATTCTAGAGTTCTCTTGAACACCTTCTTGAGGTTCCCGATAAAAACTGTGCTAGTCTGATCTGAGTTCCAGATCATGCAGATATTGAGGGTAATGAGAAAGCATATGAACCTGCTAAGTGGGGAGCTTCAGAGCCCCTGATTAGTTTGGAAACGTTCTGCGGTGTCTCGAACGCATCAGAGAAAGAGTCATTATCTAATGGCGCTCGAAAGAGCATTTGAAATATTGTAAGGGTCAAAAAAAGGTGCATTCTAAGAAATCCATATCTTGTACATGTACCAGGAGGAGAAATAAGCTTCCAAACATGAAAAGAAGGCAGCCTAATGTCGCAGTGAAGATTCTTATTGGACACTGCCGATTTGAAAAATACTTGACCAAAATGGGAATTTGAAACAACTCACGTTATCGAAGGTGTGATTTTTCCAAGGAGCATTATAAACATTATATGTACAGCTCGAGATTGTTAAATTTTAGAGTATAGTACAATAGGTTTTACCGCAATGCTATGGGGAATTAATGCCCCAGCAACCCGTATAATAATCAATACTAATAAGTTTATATGTTTTAACCATAAAAATATATTCACAAATCGAATCAGTAATTTTCTAATAATCTTCAAAGGCCCACTTTTGGGTATCAAACTACTTGAAAAATTCCACTAGTAGTTTGTTGAGTGTTACTATTCCTAGGGATCGTGCTATCTTGTAGTTGGTGGGAGGGCTTACGGGTCTCATCGGACTATAGATCTGGAATAGATGAACCAGACAAGCTGCATCGCGAGGGGTAGCTACTTTCAAGAACTGACGGACTCTAGTCAGTAGGACCTAAACTAAGGAGCGGTCCTTCCAGAAGGTAATAGCAAAGCCTCCTGGAATATCGAGGGTGCGAGTTCTCATTCTCCCAAGCTACGATGTGATCGCTGTGTCTAGAGCTGAATGACACCAGGACTAACGAATCCTTGAATACCCAGGCCTGCCCTCCTGAGTAGAGGCGAACAGGACGGAGTCACAAATAAAGTGACCTCTGTTAAGCCACCGCCAAAAGAGGAAGTCACCTTGCGGGGCAACCCACCAGAAGCGGTGCGAAATCTGGAAGAGTCCGGAGATTCCCCGAATCATCCTTTCAATGATAGAAACGGGAATCCCGATGATGCAGATTAATTTACACCACAGAAAAGGCGGTTCTAGCCAGCCGCATGTCAGTGGTGCAGACAGGGATTGACCTAATCCAAGAACCCTGGTCATACAGGAAAAAGATTAGCGACTCGTCAGGGTGTGGAAAAATATAGAAGGAACTGCGCGAAAAAGCCGCAAGTGCATGCATAGCCGTCAAGGGTATGGATGCGATCTTGGTACTCAAGTTCTGTACCAGGGATCTCACAGCTACCAAAGTGAGGCTGAGGGGTAGAACTGGAGCAAGACTAGTTTTTGTCATTGCATCGGCCTATTCCCTGGGCGATGCTGAGGGGCCTCCACCTCCTAGAAAGGTGGATGTTCTAGTTAGGCACTACTAGGAGAACAGGATCCCTTTGCTGTTGGGTTGTGATGCCAAATATCGCCATGCGGTATGAAGGAGCACAAACATCAATGACAAAGAAAGAGATTTAATTGAATACCTAGCGAGCACTATGCTTAAGATTCTCAATCGGGGTGATGCTCCTACATTCCAGATTAAAAGCAGGAGTGGGGTTCTCGATTTGACTCTATACTTGGAGGAGCTAAGGAGCAGGGTAGTGGGCTGGAGATTCTCTGATGGGGAGTCTCTTTCGGACTACAAATATATCGTGTTTTAGTTGAGTCTAGGTGAATCAGCGGTTTTAAATACCCGAAACCCCACAAATACACTTTGTGACTCATATAGAGAGGTAATCAAAGGGAGGCTGGTGGATCTTCCCACAAGCTACGGTACCATTGATCAATTATTGCACGCTGAGGATTTTCTTTGAAGGACTTTGACTACCCTATATAAGAACAATAGCCCTACGAGCATAATTAAGGCCAGGAAGGGAGCAGAATGGTGGAATACCCACTTAAAGAAGCGGCGTAGAAAGACAAGAGCATTGTGCAACATAGCGAATAGAAGTAAATTGCCTTCAGACTGGGACATCTATAGGACGGCCCGGTACTATCACAATAAAAACCTAAGAAAGTATAAACCGAAAGATTGGAGGAGCTTCTGCGTGGAATTAAAATATATTCCGGAAACCGCGAGGCTTCACAAGATCCTGGCGAAAAATTCGGAAGCTC
>JAWWEA010044776.1:0-10278 GCA_035222095.1 Andricus quercuspetiolicola | reverse complement strand
CTTTAAACGATTTAACTAGACACGTATTTTTTCTATTTGCCAAGCCTAACACCATTCTAATTTTAGGCCTAAAATTCGAAATTTTTTTCATCTCTCATGCACTTTTTTTTAAATGATTAGAAGTTTTACGGAAGTTAACAGAATTGGACAATTTTTTTAAATTATCGGGTAGGATTTTACTTTGAATTTATTCACTAACAATTAAATTTTACAAAAACAATACCAGTTTAAAACATTTTCGTACCTTGTTATTCCGTTACCTTGAGAACAAGAAATGTTTTTTTTTTAAATTTCAATCGGAAGAATAACTTATTAGTTAGTTTATTAAAGTCATGGAGAATATGAAAAACAAATACAATTGTTTTAAAAGTAACAGGAGAAACTTGGACCGAAAAATATTGGTTTTATGAACGTCGTTTTGTGAAAGTATGACAATTTTGAAACGATACACTTTAACGTGACAAATAATCTGTTCTAATTAGCAACTTTTCAATAACTAAATGTCAAAAATAGTGGAAAATAAAATGATTAGCGTTTTCAGATATTATTGAAAATGGCGAGAATATTTTAGCACGCCAATATCGTTTTTTATCCGTATCCTCGTAATTTTTAATTTCATTTAATTTTTAATTTTTAAAAACGTAGGAAATTTCCATTAAAATCTATTAGGGCAGTAAAACTCGATTGCCGGCGCGCGAACGGGTGAAGAAGAGAGTGCAGAAACACAGTCGAACTGTAAGGAGTGGGGGTCAGAATTCCCCTCTGAGATTTCTCCTCAGCCCCGTCGCCACGAGCTCGAGCTTCCTTCTATCGTTCGCCCTGTAAAATTTCACTTTTGCCTGGTAGGTCCCTTTTCTCGGATCGCGTCATGTATGACAACGCAGGTAACATGTCATGAATATATGCAAGAATTCAAGCAAGAATTTTTGAGTTAAGCCCCCTGGCCTCCTAGCTGTTCTGCAGAAGCTATATAACTTTTTCTCGGCATCAACGCATAGGTGGGAAATACTATTAGCTAATCTAAAGCTACAATCTTCTTTCGTGAAAAATCTATGTAAAACTAGGTGGTCGCATGCAAAAGGGTATGCAAAAGTGTATGTAAAACCTGGTATGAAATTTGGTGGGCTTTGCGTCACGTTGCAAACGATGAATACGAGAAACATGCCACTCGCTAAGAAGCCGAAGGCCATCACAATCCTCTCAATAGCCTTGAAAGTTGTCTCATTGCCCTTCTTTGGAATGATATTCTCGAAGGATTTAGAATCGTTATCAAAGCGCTACAGGCTCAGGATTGACATACAATTCTAGTTGTTGAATTATATCACTCCTTAATAACGTACGTTATGTAAATGCGGACTGAATTTGATAGTTGCGAAGAAAGGGCTAAAAATGTGTGAAGCAGACCTTATACAAGCAAGATGATTCAAGGAAATGGAAACGCAAGTTGCACTTTGATGAAACAACAGGAACAGAGCGTGAGATAAATTGAAAATAAACGTGTATCTTTTCATCATTGATAGATTGGTAGTTGAATTGTGGAGATTATACGAAGCATACGTGATACTACAAGACAGACTCTCCTTCTAAGCACTGTTCCAGATAAAAAGTGTGATGAGATAAATGAAGGTTACCGAAAGCTATTGTTGCTCTATCCCAGTGATTTGAGAGAGGCACTGGAGTCCAGATCTCTTCACCTTAGTGCATACTTGATGACATTGGGAATTGAAAAAATTTCAGTAACTAATCTTTCAGTTATGTTGTCAGAAAAAGGGCCTACGGTTGTCGGTCCCAATTTCAAAATAGCACTGCGCATATATTTGTCAATTCTCGTCGCAAATTGTTCAGGCGAATGCATCTTTGAGTACGTCGAATCGTAATAAAAATGGTTCGAAAGGGCGGGTCAGTTTTTTCAGCAGCCAACCGCGGAATTGAGGGAAAATCTGGCACTGCTTGAAACTAGACTGGGTGACTGCAGCCAGGTATGCACAATAGCTAGCGTGTTGAATTTTACGGGTGCAAAAAATACTCAATTTTCAATTACAAAAAAAAAAACATTTTTTGAAAAAATCTCTATGTTCCGGCCGGCATAATTGTCTCTAGATTATGTGGCTGAACTATTACATTAAACAGTGCATTATTGTAGACTTATTATGAACCTGTCAAAATCCTGCGTCGTTTCAAGAGCCTTAAGGCATTATTGTAGTATGGGCCCGAAAGTGAAACGTTCGAAATCAACATAGATATCATAATTTGACGCATTCGCGACACTTATACCCGACACTTGCAATCAGAGAACTCGTCAAAACAAGATCATTATGTCCTCAAAGAGATCCTAAATAAATAAACAAAATTCAATTTATAAGAAAATTTTCTTTTTTATATCTGGGAACATTTATAATTTATAAATTTAGGTAAGAGAACCTATTAAATACGACAAAATTTCCCGACTAATGGTTGCAATTTATTTAAAAAAGAATAATCAAATCGATTACGTTTCGGTAACACAGCTGGCTTCCTTCATCAAATCTGTATAAAAAACGTATTGAATTGTAAGATCGAAGCAATATAATGTGATAATCAGAATACATCCTTTACAGTAGAAACGGCCTCAGTGCTTAAGCTTTCCATAACCTACTGTAGAAACATATTTAACAATTATAATAAAATACGTAATATTCGTCAGTGCGTGCAAATTGTATTTATAAGAAGAATGCAATTTTCTTTTTTCACGTCTAGGAAAATTTATAAATTATAAATTTAGTCAAGAGAACCTAATAAGTACAACATCTCGAGTCTAATAATTAAACTTAAAAAAAGAGAAGAATCGAATCGATTGTGTTTCGGAAACACAGCTGGTTTTCCTCATCAGAGCTGTATAAAAAACGTAAAGGACATATTCGGATTCTCACGTAATATTACTTTGATCTTACAATTTAATACGCTTTTATACAAGTCTGATGATAGAAACCTGCTATGTTTCCGAAACGTAATCGATTCGATTCTTCTTTTTTAAATAAATTTCAACTATTGGTCTGGAACATTTCGTATTTATTAGGTTCTCTTATCTGAATCTATGAATTATTAATGTTCGCAGACGTAAAAAGAGAACATTGTCTTTTTCTTATAAATTGAATTTACACGCGTTGGCGAGTATTGCATTCCTTATAATCATTTTTAAATACGTTTCTACGGTAAAATCTTTAGCGCTGAGGCTGTTTCTGTTGTAAAGGATATATTCTGATCATTACATCATATTGCTTCGATCTTACAATTTAATACGTTTTTTATACAGATCTGATGAGGGCAGCCAGCTGTGTTTCCGAAACGTAATCGATTCGGTTCTTCTTTTTGAAAAAAAATTTCAGCTATTAGTATGGAAAATGTCATATTTATTAGGTTTTCATACCTAAATTTATAAATTCTGAATAAACTATAAATAACCGACGAGAAGAAGGTGACTTTTGACAGATTTTTAAAATGATATCTTTCATTAGCAGAAATGATTTGAAATTCGAAAGTCCGATAAAAGTGATTTTTCTGACATTTCAGGGTCTCTGCACAATAGGAAATGATAAGTGGACGTAGCATCGACGCAACGTCAATGCAGCATCGATGAAATGCGCGCGCATCTGTTGTCAGCTTAACAATTTTTGTGTTTCTTCACGCGTTCCATCGCACTGATATTTAGAATTTAAAATGGCCGACAATGTTTTGATCAGTCTATCATATAATTAAACTCGCATACCGGGTGCGGGTTAAGATCATTTATGTGAGCATTGTTATCATTTACAAATGCTCGAGTATTTTGCAATATTGGTGATTGCCTTTTTAATACGTCATAATTTGCGTAATGCAAAACAAATCGTATTATACGCGTCAAACATGTCACGCATTTCGTTCGTAAGCTGCGGTTTAACGAACCAACGACGACTTGTGTCTTTATCGTAAAGTTTATAATCTTCCAGATGTTTCAAATATAGCTGGAGAAGAGATACCCACCGAAAGGCAATCATCAAGATTGCAAAACACTCGAGCATTTTTAAATGATAACAATGCTCACAAAAACGATCTGAACCGACACCCGGCACGCGAGTTTATGACAGGCTGATCAAAACATTGCCGGCTATTTTAGTTTTTAAATATCGAAACGACGGAGTACGTCAAGCGTCACAAAAATCATTCAGTTGGCAACAGATGCGAGCACATTTCGTTTATGCTGCATCGACGTTGCGCCGATGCTACGTCGACTTATCATTTCCTATTGTGGAGAGACCATCAAAGAGGCTTCCATAAATATCTTCAGAATCATTTCCCCCTGTACAAGTTCGTTCATCACAATATGGCATATGATGAAAGAAAATTTTGTTTTAAGAAAAACAAAATTGGTGAATAAACTTAGGGGTCGTCCATATATTACGTAAGACGTTTTTCTTTTGTTTAGATAAAGACGAGAATAACATTTCTGTGAAGTTGAAAACGACACAACGATATAAACAAAAGAAAAACATCTTACGTAATATATGGACGATCCCTTACATAGATTCATAATTTTACTTAAAAACTAAAATCTTTTTGTAAACTGAAGTGCTTAACAGACCTAAAGTTTTTTTTCTGTTTAACCTTTTTACACATATTTTGCAACACAAACACGCATAAGAATATAAAAGAGCACATTGAAATGTTTGAAAATGTGACTTCGGTGCCTCAGTGAGTAAAAAAATAGTTTTCATGATCATCGAATCATTGTGTTGTGAGTGATTTCTCAACAGTTTTTGTAAATTGAATTACTATTTTCTCTTAATTTACAATAATACGAGATTACTAACCCCTTCGCGGAAGTTCACGTTCTTTATCGTCGAGTGTGTCATTACGTTTATTCCCTGTACTTGTGTGGTTACGGTTGTGTGTATCGGCAGTATTTGAATATAGCGAAAGGAGGTATGACGGGTTTCAATTGTGTGCTAGACTATGCATCTTGTCGACGTTTCATGAACGTTGTAGTTCACTACTTCAGGGCTAATTTGAAACATAAGTTTCAGGTTAGGTTGCTTTTATACATACTCTCTACGATGTATTTGATTGGACAAAGCGCCCCACCGTGGATACTGGTCCAACCAGAGAACCAAAGAACTGAATCCTTTCACAGGAAACTCTATTACACAAGTCCAAAACTCTTTTGACTTTATCAAAGAGATACAACAGATTCGCATTTAACCCCAAGACATCCTAGTAAGTTTCGACGTAGTATCTCTTTTTACGAAAGTACCAATCTCTGATAAAATCGATATTATTAAATCATTTGCAAACTTTCCCTTTGATCCTATACCTTTGATAGAATACTGTCTCAATAATACTCACGTCTCTTTCAAGAAACAATTCTACGAACGAACCTCAGGAGCAGCAATGGGATCCCCAATCTCATCCGTAATAGCTAATCTCTTTATGGAACATCTAGAAACTAAAATCCTCAACGAATTCAAGCTTAAACCGGAATTTGCTGCCGTCACACTGTCGACACTTTTGTCATCTGGGAACATGGACTTGATGAAAAACACAAATATTCCGATTTCATCAACCGATTACACCTTAATATCCAGTTAACCATGGAAATTGAGCAAAACGGAAAATTGACTTTCTTGGACGTACTAGCTTACAAAAGATCTGATAACACATTAGGACATGAAGTTTACAGGAAACTCACCCACGCAAACAAATACCAACATGCTTCCTCCACCACCAAACATCTCCAAAGCAATCGCTGATCAACTCCCTTGTATACAGAGCTGTTTCCATAACAGATAAAGATAACTTATAAAAGGAATTACGAAACGCTAAATCCTGATAAAATCCTGATAAATCACGTTAAATCCTAATACAGAACGATTGGCTTTCCGTCCTCCCGGTATTTTTTCAAAAGGCTTGATTGGCCAATCAGGTTCGATCAGTCTCCATGGCGGGTCACTCTGACCAATTACAGGCATCATAGAGAGTATGTACAGGAATAACATAACCTGACACTTCTGTCTCTGGTTAGCCCTGAAGAAGTAAACTGCAATTTTCACGAAACGTCGGTAAGATTTGTAGCTTCGCACACGATTGAAACCCGAAGCACCTCCTTTTATCATAATAAATCATCGTAAAAGAATTAAACCTAATATTTAAATATGTCCACGAAACACGTAATTATAAATTGTCAGTAATAATTGTTTTTCCATGACAAAATAGTACAACAAAGTTATAATCACCCCACAATACTACGACACTGTGCACCTAGGACTAGGAGTGGGGAGAACACCACTTCATAGTCCTAATACCCAAAACCTGGGCATAGAGAACCCAGTCTTGTGCTCACCGCACGATAGTGAACAATTAACAACCTCCTAACTACATCCAAGAGAGACGCCACGCCATCCTGGGAGACGACTCCTCGACGACGGTCCCATCCCCGAGACACCCGACGACTCAACGAGTTCTCCGGGTACCTTGGCTTCATCGTCCGGGTGCCACCCAGCATCGCTTGTCCGTTCTCGGCTTTGCCGCCCGGTTCGGGCCTTTGGAGATTAGAAGTCCACCCTGTAAGTTAGATAATAAACCCTTATTTTACGCGAATCGTCTGATATCATTGACTTTACCCCAATTCTCGACTTCCAAATCATTTTTTATTTCATGAATTTGTGACTCCCGTCACAAATTTGGCGCCTTCCTTCAAAAAACCACAATCTCTCCAAAATGGCCTGAGAACGGAAGTCTTTATTAAACGGTAAAAAAAAATAAAAAGTTAAAGTTGGATGCATGTGTATCATTGGAAGAAGGAAGTTTGAAACAAAATTTTAGTGATCGGAAATATTCAAGTACTGAAAATTTTTTGAAAAAGTTTTTATCGAGATTGATTCGGTGTGGAAAATTTTGTATTCATATCTTTTAAAATGTGCGGGTAAAAATGTATTTAGGTCGAAAAAGCGCGGGTAGACTGTGATAAATGTCCGTTAAAAACAGCTGGTATACTTCGCGTGCTCGCAAGCTCTGCCATCTCTAATAAAGTAAAAATTACCCTGAAAATAAATGCTTTGTGTGTACTCCATGTAGATGGATTGCACAAGTGAGGGTTCTAAAGAACAAAAAACTGAATCAAAAACAACGATTTCAAGTAGCCAAAGAAAAAAAGGAATATTGAAAAATATAAAAGCGCATGAATAGAATTTAACAGAAGGAAAAAGCTAGAAAACTTTTGAATAAAATGAACGAAAGTTAGAAAAAGAAAGCGGCGTCATTAACGAAAATTGGCGCGCGAATGTAGGAACCAGTGACGTCAACCAAACAACCATAGTATTTCCCGCCCCAAGTGAATGCTTTCACTACGTGGTAAGGACACACTAGTATCAGCAGTACTAAAAGCCAAGGCATTCACCTGAGTGAACGCGCTAACTAAGTGAGAATAAAAAAAATCGAATGCATTTAAGATCAGGTAAAATAAAAGTTATTACGAAAATGACTGATCCGGTCGGGAATGTAAAAGAATATAGGAAATGTAATAATAAAATTTTGAAAATTATACTTGAAGAAAATAATGCGCAAGAAAATGCGAGTAATTTAGAAAACAAAAATATTGACAATCAATCGGTCGAAAGAGAAAATAAAAGAAAAGAAATAAATACAAACATAGAATTTGTAACGGTACGAAATAGATAATTAGAATGGGCGGCGGTACAAGCGAGTCTAGCGACAGGTGCAATCCCAATAACGATGACACAGATACAAACACAGAGAGAAAGTACCCCAAACTTAAACAGACAAAACCTTATTCCACATAGACGCGAAATCGGAATACTGTCCCCAAATACCGAGAATACGTTAGGTAGTTGGAGAATAGAATAGAAATAGAAAAAAAGAAAGAGAAAACGCGAATATTAATAATGAAACTTTCGAAATTGATTCTTTTGTAAAAAATAATAATGAATTTTGGAATGAGGCACAGTTATTAATAATTTTGAAGCAAATGAGAGTCATAGAATTAAAATTAAAGAACTATCGGACGAAATTGTAAGTTTAAATGATAAAATGGATAGAATCTTAAATTCAAGCCAAAATTTAGTCACTCGAAGTAATAAGTCAAGAAATGTGCAAAATACGGTTCATTTCAAAGAAACAGAATTAGATTTTAATTAGCAAAGGCACTCGTTAGCAGGTGCGAGAAACATAATAACAATAAATAGGGGTAGCTGTCAAGGGGACGAATACTCATTACCGAAACCGGTACACAGACAATCATTAATACGAAAGTTAAATTTTCTCAATACGAAACAGAAACGCAATGACGAATGGATGGGAGTAGAGAGACCGATGGGGAAAGATAGCAGATGAATTAAAATAATATGAATGAAGTCCGTGCAACTCTCTTACCATTGAATTCATTCCATCGGAATGATACAAACTCCTTTTCAAATAATGTCAAATTGGCCCATTAAATTTAAAAACAACACAGAAAGTAGTCCAACTTATTTTTTAAATAATTTAATAAGATTTAAAACAGGCTATAAAATTAACGAACAGGACATTTGAGAAAATTTAGATGCTGTTTTCGAAGAAGAGGCATTAGCTTGGTTTCAAGTCATTAAAAATAATTCGCAACATTTAGGTCAATTTATTGAAGATTTTAAAGAAACTTATTTAAATAAGAAATATATAGAAATAATCAAAAATAAAATAAACTTTTGTAACCAGAAAAAAGACCAAGATATTCATGCTTTCATAACAGAAATAAAACAACTGTTCGAAAATTTAATGCCACGGACCAGCTTTGAATGGCAATTGCGAAAGACTTATGAAAATGTAAGAATTGAACGTAAAGTTAGGAAACACACAGACACTACAAAATGAAAACAATCCGCAAATACCAGCGCTTTTATATAATGCGGAAGAGGACGATAAAAAGGTAAAAGATAAAAAATATAATAAAGGACAGAATAAAAATCAAAAGACTTCGAATTCTGAAAATAGAAGGGATAATAGAAAGGTGAAATGAATCCAAATGTACAGGATTTCATGGATCCAAAATTAGAAAATCAAAATTCAGATTAAAAATCACGTCAACCCATTACGTGCTGCAATTGCGGGAAAATAGGCCATTTTTGGCATGATTGTTGGTACAGTATAGATCAGGGAAACGCAAACGGTGGCTATTGAAGGCGGAAAATAGCCGACGAAACCAAAGACCGACAGAATTACTTGACACAGACACAAACGACTCGGACGAAACAAGATTCCACCTTATGATTGATTTTGAAAATCATAAATTTAATGTGCTAGTCGACACCTGTGCAACTCACTCATATATAGGTGAAAAATTGTTAAATACAGTTAAAGAGTTAGATTATAAAATTAAAAAACCAAAAAACGATACATTGATGGTAGCAAATGGACAGAAATTAAATATTACAGGACAAGTTTTAATTTCAATCAATGTAGGTCATACGGAAAAATACTTATTATTCAGGCTGGTACCACATTTAAGATCGATAGGAATAATAGGAACCGATATGATAGAAAGATTGGGTTTAAAAATGGATTAAGAGAAAAAGATTAGGTGGTTACCAAAATCACCAAACATAAAGTATGCGATACAAGGAAATTTAATTAAAATGCAGGAACCGGTAATGAACGATACCGAAGAGAATAAGAATAGGAAGAGCGAGGAAAATAGATTAAAATTTAGATCAAAGATTAGCTTGCGAAACCAAGTGCGAGATAAAGAGACAGATTTGATACCGTGCGAAGTCTCTTCTCCCGTTACACCACACACCTCACCCCAAGCCCTCCTTACAGGTGATGCACGAGACTCAAGCCCGCCAGCACCCCAGCTGACACAGAGTGTACAGGGGCATAGTGCCCCACACCCTAAACCCTTCAATGCGAGCGACGCAACACTGGCACGAGCCAGCGTGGGCGACGAGAGATTAGATAAGCAGGCTAGTCAAAATAAAGAAAGAGCAGGCAAGAAAATAAATAAGGACAGAAAGAAAATAGAGAGCAAGAGTAAAATAAATACGAATTTAAATGCGAAAAATGAAGATAGGAAATTAGAGATAGAATTTAAAGGGCGATTGGAATGCGATACAGAGAAAAATGGTTCTAAATTGAAAACGGTTATCGGTAAAACAGAGGAAAAAAGTGATTCGATAGTAGAAAAATTATTCGCAATTAGAAAAAGTAATTGGTATAATTTTAGGAATAATGCGGTAATAAACAATAATATTAAACGCGTAAAAATATAAAGAAAGA
>JAWWEA010044564.1:0-10281 GCA_035222095.1 Andricus quercuspetiolicola | reverse complement strand
AGAATACGTCAATTTTTAGTTACAAAATAGTTAAATTTTCAACCAAAAGTAGGATAGGTAAATTTTCCATTAAACAAAAATTTTCAACAAAATAGTTAAGTTTTCTACCAAAGAAATGGACTTTTAACTAAATACATAGATACATTTTTAACCAAACTCAATCTTCTACCAAAAAAGACATAATTTTCAACAAAACACATGAATTTTCAACTAAAGGTAAATTTTCAACCAAAAATAGAATGAGTGTATTTTCAGTTGCAAAAATAAGTTTTCAGCAAAAGAAAAAACAAATTTTTATGAAACAGTTACATTTTCAACCAAAGAATGAAATTTTCAATCAAAAATTGAATAGTTGGATTTTCAGTGAAAAATTATTTTTTAATCAAACAGACGAATTGTCAACCAAGAAGATTAAATGTCTACAAAAAAAGATAAATTGTCATCAACAAACGTAAATGTTATGGTAAAAACCACAAATTTTAAGCAAAAAAATATAATTTTCAGCGAAATAGGTCAATTTTAAACCAAACAAAGAAATATTCATCCAAAAAGATGAAGTTTCAACTAACGACACTATTTTTCTATTAAAAAAGACAAATTTAAAAAAAGTAGATGATTTTTCACCTAATACGAAATTTTAGCTGAAAAAGCTAATTTTCAGTAAAAAAAACTAATTTTCAATTAAAGAAATAAACTTTGAAACAAACAGATAAATTTTAATCCAAGAAGAATTATTTTCTGTCAATAAAGAGAAATTTCTTAAAAAAACATGAATTTTTAATCAAATATAGAAGAGTTAAATTTCCAGTGAAAAGCAACTCTTCAACCAAATAATATAGTTCTCAATGAAATAGTTACATTTTCAGCCAAACAACAATTTAAACGAAATACAGGAATTTTCAACCAAATAGTCGAATTTTTAACTGAAGAAGAGAAATTTTCAACCAAATGGAATAGCTCAGTCTTCAGTAAAAAATTTATTTTTCGACTAAAGAAAAAAAATATTTTGAACAAAAAATTTCAATTTTCAACCGAAACGATGAATTTTCAACCAAAAAATTGCATTTCCACGCATAAAGTATCAGTTTGTGACAAAAAATTCAGTAGTGTAGGTTAATTTTCATTAATAAAAAAGTATTTTCCATAAAAAACCAATTTTCAATAAAGGGGGCAAATTTTTAACAAGAAGGATATATTTTCAACCAAAAAGGTTAGTTTCCTACGAGAAGGAGATCAATTTCGAATGAAAATTTCAAAATTATCAAACAATTATTTGAAATTTTAAAGGAAATTAAAAAAAAGTGGCCTCAAAATTTTTGAAACTGCTCTAACTTTTTTAATATTGATCCAAAGTTGCTGGCTCACGAACTTGCCCTTCATTTTGGGACACTTGAGGAGTATACCAGAGCCCAATCCAATATCTTAATTCTTCTGAAAGTTACCATGCTAACAGACTAAAAATCTACAGACATACATACAGACGGACAGACACATTCGTGAAAACCTATTTTTCGGATTCAGGGGGTCTCAAAACGTGGAAAGCTGACAAAAACAGGGAAGAGGGGGCAAATTTTACATAAATATAATACCTTCTCTGATGAGAATGTATACAAATTTCTATGCCACATATTTTTATAGTCCCATCCACAAGAATATTAGGTAATTATTTTGAAGTTTATATGTATGAAAAAAATAATGACATTCTCGTTTTTCCTTATTATCATCTTGCCAAATAACCTCATAATTGCGCCAATAAAATTTCTTTGTTCCTTAGACTGATTTATGAAAAACAAACGTCGCACAAGGACAAGCATGCAGCATATCGAATTCATGAGATTAGAATGATAGAACATATGTTATATACTTCCTGATGTAGCAACAGAATAATCAGTAGTTGCAACACTAACCAATTCATTCATTATTACAGTAATAAGATCTTTATCAAAAAACATGGTGATTCTTTCTGCTCTGGTCCTATCATTGGTAGTCATCCTGAAATCTATTGGTAAATATAATAATATATCTATATTTTTACAAATATCTTTATGATTTTCGAAAATGAAAATTTGTCGGAAGTAATTCAAATTTGATCCTAAACATTTGTCTGCAGTTTTGATCTATTATTTAAACATTTGTCTCTTACTGAAATATTTATCAGAAGTCTTATATGTTATTTAACATCAATTCAATCTAATGATTCACTCCTTCTCCTTTCTTCATCTCTCTGTTTGCTACTTTCAATAATTTTTCTTACGTGCTAGCCTTGTTTTACTCCCCAAGTCATTAATTTCATTCCTTTTTCTACCTTACACATGAATAAACACATAAATAACTCATTACAATTTTTTCCTCTCTCCTGCATTCTTCTATACTGCTCTTTTTTTTGTACATTTTCTTGATTCATTTTTCTCTACTTACATCCCTCATAAAAGCTACCTCTTTTCTCTTCTCGTCTGTCTTTCTTCTTGAGTGTTTCCTATAATATTCTTTGTATTGCTAAAAAACTATTTCAATATCCTCGTGTACATTTCGCTCTCCTGCTTTCTCCATCTTTATCTTCTTCCTAAATTTGTCTAATTCCTCTGTTGAGCCAGTAACTCTTCCTATTCTTTATGGCGCGGTGTCTTTTCCCGAATTCGCATTCCTTCTTGCCTCACGTACTTTTAAAAATTATAGGCCCCTTTCTTGTTGCAGAGTTAAGTACACAGTTTGATTGTTTACCTAATGGTGAGCCTATTCTTCCTATTCCTCGTACTGGAACTTCCTATACTTCAAACAAGTCTTCTTCTTCCACGAGGTCCTCATCCAGGTCTTCTTCTGCTAATCATCATCCAGCCGGGGATTCTTCTTCTCCTGCGAGGGCCAGGGACACGTCTTCTCCTGCCAGTCATCCTCCTCTTGGGGTTTCTCTTTACGAGTTTTATTCTACCGGGTTTCCTGACGCCGGGTTTCATTCTGCCGCGTCGCCTCCTCTAGAATTCCCTGATCTCGTGCTTCCGTCTGCCATACCGTATTCTCCAGAGAGGTCTCCTCATCGTGATCAGCCAGCCCTTCGTAAGAGGTCCAGATCTCCTAATTTAAAGCCGTTTTATTTTCCCCGTTCTATGGATGCACCTGTTAGACTACCTTCCCCTAACAAATGTGACTATGGACTTGAAAATCTTAAATTTATTCGGCTTATTTCCGAAGCGAATCCGCAACGGATATTTCAACTTAGAAAATATACTTTTCCCGACGATGCGTCAATTAGAATTAACACAGGATATCATATGTTCGAGAGAATGCCAACCCAAGAACAAGTTGTTATAATAACATCCGATGGTGACATTTTTGCAATATTGGAGAGTGGTAATGTCCTTGGTGGAATTTATAGCTCTCGTGGTAAGCGGTTAAAAATAAACATAAAAAGCGGCGAGGTTACCAAACTAACCAGAAAAGAAGTTGCTGAAACACCAGTAGGTCGCATGCGCCCAATCACAGCATATTTCAAAGTAATTCTTTTACCAGATGTGGAGACCGCAATCTCCAACACTCACAATTAAAATAAAAAGCTGTAGAACTAAAATATAATATTTTATTGTAATTCAAGGTCGGATCAAAATGTTACAAGTAACTTGTAATTAGAAATAATAATAAACAGACAATGTAATACGATTTTCGAGGCCTCTTTATTCGAACAATGCCCCAGTTACTCTTTTTGAGAATTCAAAATAAAAATTTCCTTTTCATTCCCTTACCAAAATGTTTTAGGAAAAAAATTATCATGCACTACTGTCGGAAATTTTTAACACGGCAACCGCGAGGATGTGGACATCATATTCTGGACAGGCTCATATATTTTTTAGACGCACCACTAATGCATATATTGATGCATCTCATACATAATATTTGGTCGATATATAAGTTCATTGTGAAAATTCTTATGTTTCCTAACTTTGCCTAAACAATCAGAAACCAATATTTGAAATTGGAGACAGGCTACATCACGTTCCGAATTTCACAATATGACCTTCTTTTCTCAATAGAGTAAGAATGTTACCCCATCACGTTGCTTTATTAAACTTTTCTATTTCTTACGTTTTTCATTTTTATAACATTTTTGGTTATTATATTCAATCCTAAGTAAATTTAATTATATGTATCAAGCAATTACTTGTTTTCCACTGTTGAGTTAGAAAATATCACGACTAATCGAACCAGTAAGTGTTTTGTACCTACTTTGGTCATTTTAAATTTGCCTCCTTTTTTTCCTACTTCACCTGCGATTCAGATTTACCGACTTTTTTTTGGGATAGCGTAGTAGAATGTCTGGAGAGGTTATTCGAAGAAATGTTGTTTGTAACCAGGCGTAATTACCAGATCTTATCAATTTTCAATTAAGCAGGCAATAAAGTATCTTTGCGTAAGAAAAAAACCTATATAAATTATGTTTATGAAGAATGATAAAAAACTGCAACTTTCTATAGAAAATTAAGAAAATGCACAACCAAAAAAATTTTTTGGAAAAGGTCTCAAGGTACAAAAAAAAATTTATCGACAAAAGTTGTAAACACAAACACGATCTATAAATCTGTTTTTGATTATTTTTCTATGAAACGCGTAGTTTTTGTTTGATTCATGAAAAATATGAAAATAAAAAATAAAATTTTTGGAAAACTACACAAGTTGAAAATAATTATTAAACAAAAGTTGTTCGCTCAAAAAAGATCTACCAATTTGTTTTAAATTATTTTTTGATAGGATGCGCATCTTTTGTTCCAAGCGTACAAAATAACACAGAAAATGAACAATTTAGGCTTTTCGAAAAAGTACACAAAGTACAATAAAATGTTAATTACCACAACTAATTATAAAAGCAAGACAATAAAAGTACATCTGTTCCAATATCAATGCATGTTATGAATTGTAACAATATAAATTTATTGAAGTAATACATTTGTCGTGGTAGCTGAGAATTGAAATTAGTGAAAAATAAGGAAAAAATATTAAAATAATCATGAAAAATAAAATTTGTATACTATTTTGCAATATCTGGATAAGCAATCCCAGATGAAGGTACAGAAATAAATATAACATTCATTTGGCATAATAGAGTTGAACTTACTGTAGAAAAGTTCACACTTCAGGGAAAATCAAGTGCAAAGCATAAGATGCGTGATGAGAATATGTTCGTTAAAGATGAAGTAGCTTTAACAAAAGAGAATTCACAATCATCAAATTGCAGTTGTCGATGCTTGACGTTTGATTTTAAAAGGTCTGTGCACAATCGTGGAGGAAGCACAAAGATCGAGCGCGAAACCTAACCGATGCACGCCCCAGGCGCGTTCAAACTTGCAAGCTGCACGCGCGATTAGAATATGGCCGCGCGGCAGGTACATTTTTCCTTATCTGTCTGTTTTATATATATAAATGTTAATTTTTTATAATAAATGTTGACAACAATCACAAGTGTTGTGACTTTGAACACCGCACTTCGTATACTTCGATAGTGATAATTTCTTTCTGTGTTATAAAATAAAAAAAAGTAAATAAAAAAGATTCCAAAATCGTCTTTTCTTTCCTGTTTATTCTGCTTCTTCTCGTTCGAAATACGGGTACCGTCATGAGCTAAGTAGGAAGTAAAATTAATCAAAAGAGAACAACAAGAATTATAATTTCTCCAATTTTTTTGTTTAAAATCTAAAAAATCTGATATTTCTAAATTTTTCAACTGTATATTTTGTAGATATACACATCATTTCAGCTTTCAAGGACATAGAACTAAGAATATGTAATGAAGCAATAGATATTTTGAAAAATGTATTTTTTAATATAAAAAATAAATTTTTCTATAAGAAGCAATACTTTAGGACCAGTACCCTTGAATCTAGTACTCCCTGATGAGGCCAGTTTCCGTCATCTAGGCATTTATTGCGATATACGGGATATCTATAAAATCAGAGATGGTGTCGGGCAGGCTTTCAGAGCTAAAGTCTGTCAACTTGTCAAGCCCCTCTTTTACCGCCTCTGGTAGGATGGGGGAACTCAGAGCAGCACAAGCACACCACAATCACGGATGATGTGACATGCTGTCTCCCTATGGAAGCCGTGCTTTCGACATCAAGGATCGCTCCCGAACATCATGTATGTCAGGTGCTTCTTTAAGCGGCAATAGCCCGGAGCATTTCAACCACTATTTTATCCTATTTTTTCCACATTTAGGAGTTATTTAGATTTTCTTCAACATGGTTCCTTCATAAACTTTTTACAGTGTACCATATCTTAAGCCATTCTCCAATACCTCGCTTGTGCCCCCAAGAGCCAGTTTTCAATCGCATACTTACACGAAGCATACGAAGCTCTGCAGTATGGTTCAGGTCCCTTGAGGGCTTTTGTGGTCCCACCTCTTGCAAGCATATCGTCTTTTTCATAACCTTCAACGTACTCATATCCAGAAACCCAGATCAAGTTGACGCAATCTTTACCTGACACTCAGAGATTCTATTCTGGCAACTCCAGACAAGTCTGGATGTAAACTCTTCCGATCGGAGGGCTCTCGAAGCAGCTTGACTGTCCAAGCATATGTAAATATGGTGGGTAACAAACCCAAGTTCACGAATCTCCTCTAGGAACGTCTTAATAGCTACGATTTAAGCTTGAAATACTCTGAGTTGAGCTTTTCTGTCGGGAAACCCTCAGATACAAAGACAAATTTCAGGTACTTTGGAGGGCGAGGATGAATGAGTCACTTAGATCAACAACCTTGCTTCTTTTAGCCTCCCTGTCTTGAGAAGGAGAGCTGCAGACAGCACGGGATCTTTTAGGAATCCCTGATTGAGGAGTTGCTTTGGTTTGTAATAGAAGTTGCTGGCGATGGTACTTTCGTCTGTCAACATTGCTATTTTTTGCCCTCAGGGCATTTATTGACTCAGAATTCCCAGTGGCTTCAGCCTCGTTTATAGGACTAATACGATTCCCATTCTCGGCCGTACCAATCGAAGTGCTAGAAACCGTCCAGGTTCCTTGTTGATTCGAAGGTGATTTAACACCTTCATTTGTTTCCATCTTCTCGAGAAAAGAAGTATTAATCGAGGAAGTCATTAAAGACTCCACCGATGTCTTTGTTTTATATATGCTTCATTTTCAGGATTCATTTTGTTTCTATGAGCAACTAGAGAACTAAAGGGTCCTTCCTCACAAAATCCCGCTTTTGCGATTAAGGTAATTTACACTGGCAGTTTTCCCGCTATCCCAGGACACCGTATGAGTTACCATACTCTGGTAACATTCAGATTTTGACACGGTACTTAACCTTTTGGCTCAGAAAGCTGTTTCGGGATTCGAGAGCCACCCGATATCCACTTTTGGGTCGAATCCACGCTGATACTTCCACCTTACTAACCACGAACTCCTACTCATCATGGGTCGACATCGCTGCGGTCAGGTCCGAACTCACCGCTTCCTTGGGCAGGGAAATTCGATTACCCACCGTAAGGAGTAGTCAAGTTTACGCGGCCCACGGAGGAGAATTTTCTGTGATATTAAATAAGTTTGGGCATGCATGCAAAATACAAACAAAAGTTTAAAACTAAAGCTCATCTAAAGTGTCATTATCCACTTTCTTTAAAGCACAATTTCTTCGTGCTTCACAAAAAAATATATACAAATATTTTCAAGCAAAGTTTTGTTCATTTATCTCTAAGATACCTTTCTGAATATATTCATGTGATTTGAGCCCGGAAAAATCATTTTACATGTTTTTTACATGAAAAAATTTGTTTGATATTTTCATAATCCCATCCACAAGAATATTATAGAACTGTTTGCATGTCTATATGAGTAAGCAAAATCATAATCTATTATAAATCTGAACAAATAATCTTATAATGATGTAGATTAAATTTGCTTGTTCTTCTAAATCACTTGTGAAATACAAACGTCGTCCAATAACAAGGTTATATCATATCTAATCCATGCTACTAGAGTTAACAATATATTGCATACTCCGCAATAAAGCGCAATAATAATCATCAGTTACACAGTTAACCAATTTATTAATTAACACAGTAATCAGTTCTTTCTCCGAAAAAATGACGATTCTTTCTTCTCTGCTCCTGTCATTGTCGGTCACCCTTAACTCTATTGGGAAATATAATAATATATCTATACATTCAAAATATTTGTATTGTCTCCTGTATATTTCTACACTTCTCGATCCATTTTTCCATGTCCCTAATTTCTTCCTCACTTTCTTTTTTCCTTTCATTCTTAATACTAGATACCTCTCTACACCCTTTCGCTGTCTTTTCCCTCAACTGTTTCCTGTAATATTCTTCTTACTTTGATAACAACTATATCAGTATCCTTCTATTTCTCTCTCCCGGTTTCTCCATCTTTATCTTCAACCTAAACTCTTGTAGTTTCTCTGTTGATCAATTACCTTTTCCTACTCTTTGTTGTACAAAGTTCTTTCCTGGAATCGCATTCTTTTTTGCCTCACGTACTTATGAAAAACGTAATCCTCTTCCTTGTTGCAGAGTTAAGTTCACAGTTTGATTGTTTACCCAATGGCAATCCAATTACTGGCATTCACCTCATCAGAAGTTCTTGCTCTTCTGAAAAGTCTTCTTCCCCTGCGAGGTTCACGTCTGGGTCTCTATCTGCTGGGAATTATCCAGCCAGAGATTCTCTTTCTTCTCCTGCGAGTACACGCCGCCTCCTGCCAGTCATCCTCCTTCTGGATTTTCTCCCGAAAAGTCTTATCCTGTCGGGTTTCCTGACACCGGATTTCATTTTGCCGCGTCTCCTCCTTTTGAATTTCCCGATATCGAACTGCCATTTGCCAGAGCTTATTCTCGAGAAAGGTCTCCTTCTCCTGCTCAGCCAACCCTTTGACCAAGGTCCAGCTCTCCTTCTTCAAGGCCTTCTCCTGCTCCCATGTCCATGGTTCCACCTACCAGGCTTCCTTCTTCTGATGGACGTGGATACGGACAAGAAGATCTTGAACTTATTCGACTTATTTCCAACGAGAATCCGCACCGGATATTCCAACTTAGAAAATATAATTTTCCTGCTGATGCACGAATTAAATTTATGACAGGATATCATGTCTACGAGCGTATGCTAATCCAAGAACAAATAGTTATATCAACATTTGATGGTGAAGTTTTTGCAATACTGGATAGTAGTTTTGTCCTTGCTGGAATTTATAACTTTCGTTGTAAACGGGCGAAAATAAACATGAAGAGTGGCAGGGTTACCGCAATGACTTCAAAAGAAGTTGCTGAAACACCAGTAGGCCGCTTACATCCAATCATAACAAATTTCAAAGTAATTCGGGTACAGGATGTGTAAACTGCAATCCCCAATACTATTATTTAACTGAAAAAACTGTAAAACTAAAATATAATATTGTTCGTGCTCCAAGGTGAGATCAAAATTTTGCGAAGAACTTGTAATTAGGTATAATAATAAACGGTCAATGAAGCATTGTTCTCAAGGCTTCTATCTTTTATCAATGCTACAGTCCGTCTTTTTCAGAAGCTAAGGAGCACTACTAATTCATGTTTTGACTTGGTTTACAGATAATATTTTGTTAATATGTAAATAAATTGCAAAAATTCTTATGTTGCTTAACTTTTTTTGAATGATCACAAAGCAATGCTTTTAAATTCAAGACAGGCTATATCACCTTTACAGTTTCACAATATGACCTTCTTATTGTTTCAATAGAATTGAGGATGTTACACCATTCCGTTATTTCATTAAACTTTTCTGTCTCTTACGTTTCACGATTCAATAAACTTTTTAAATTATTATATTCAGTCATATATAGATTTATCAATTTGCATGAAGCAATTACTTGCTATTCACTATTGAAGTAGAAAGTATTTCAACTAATCGATTCAGTAATTTCCTACAAATCTTCGGTGGTGGTAGAACAGTAGACGAAAAGAATTATCATCAAATTATTTACGACATTTATCTAGTCAAAAACCATAACATCAGGCTTGCTATTTGATTTTAAATATTAACTATTTTAAAGTATAATATAAATAAGAAACTTTCCGACGTAATCTGAATTTTATCTTAACTTAAATCCGTAGGATTCTTTATAACTTCCGAAACCCTTCGAAATCTTTTAAAATACTTTAAAATGACTTTTTACCATGTTACATAATTTTCTTCAAATAATGGACGTGAATTCAACGTGAAAATTCAAAAATTCAAAACAGCGACTTAAATTTTTGAAATCTTATTTAAGAATTGGATTCATATGGAAGTCAGTAAGAGAAGGTTTTT
>JAWWEA010044494.1:0-10281 GCA_035222095.1 Andricus quercuspetiolicola | reverse complement strand
GTTCTCGTAGATGACGTGTTGAAGGATCTGGTGCACGGTCCGGGTCATAATGTTATATTTAATTCAGCCACACATCAACAGAGATCGCGGAAAATGTTAAAGTATGTTCTTAAGTTTAGAGTGGCTTAATCGTGGCTCACGGACATTATTGCATTATTGACCCATTCTTAATCGAAGCCTTATCCTAGCCATGACAAAGTCATGAGCTATGCAGCTTATTCTCAAGGGGGAAACTTACAATTATTTCTCACAGTGAACATATACCAATGTTTCAATCCTAATAGTACGGAGCGTTCGAGGAACGTTCCGTGCTATTAGGGTTGAGACATTGGTGTACGTTCCAGGAACATTCCGCTGGAACATTTGGATAAAAAATACCGTTATTGTTATTATAATCAATAAATATCGCGTGAACTGACGTCATTTTATATTATGGTTGTCATAGTATAGTATACGCTGTACTCAAAACTCAGAAATGACATCCATTTTCACACATGTCTTATGGTTTACGAGATAATTGTTATTAAAGATAACAATAACGGAAGGTTACCCGCAGGTTCCAGTAGAACATTTAATTTTACACGTTCCAAAGATTGCCGTGGAATGTTCCAAGATCATTTCGTACTATTAGGGAATGCATTCCCAACACTGGCACTGTCACTCTTGCGTCGTATCCACATGCAACTGCCAATGTAGATTCTCAACTCTGTAATTCTTGCTGGCAATCAAGGTTTCGAATTCACTCAAGGATGCAAAAGACATAATTTTATTGTGAATAACAATCGAAGGTGAAGAGGAAGCAAACTCAGCTGATTGCGAGATTTACGTGTAATATGCTTACGTTTTGCGAGATAGACTTTTACGATTGTTTTGGTCACAATAGCTAAGTTTTGAAAACTTAAAATATTGGTTATAAAATGTAAGGATCTCAGAAGACATCAATAGTGGAATGACTTTTATTGTTGGCATTCTCGCTATTTTAATGCGACCTTAGTTTTTTAGTAATTTTAGTATTGAATTCCAATGGATGATATGCTTTATATCGAATAAACATGCGATTACTTCATAGCTAATTAAATACTTGTGTAATTAAGTAAATATTTTTCTGATGTTTTCGGAAATAAAACTCAAGAATAATATGGTGTTCAATGTTTCGATTTCTGAAATCGAACAAAAAATACATTTTTTTAACTTTCTTCATACTTGGCTTTGATATAAAAAGAAAATGTTTGCCTTCATGTTGTCAAATTTCAATCTGACATTAGAAACTACTTAACTTGGACATGATTTCGACCTGAAAAATGAATTCTTCGCATAAAAGTGGTAGTTGGGAGCACAATTTAAATAATGAATAATACAAAAAATAAATGGATGCACATAGTAAATGTAAAGGGGGTTGTTAATGTAAAATGTAATTCAGGCGATGAATGGAGACTGGGTGTTTGGAATTCTAGAGGGATGAATGATGTTAAGGAAAGAGAAAAACAAGACGCTATGCGCGTAAGGAAGCTAGATATTCAATGTGTACCTGAGACAAAGAAAAAATAATGCGAAAGTAGAAATATAGAAGATGGGGTGTTGAATGGCGGATTTTAAACATGGTCGGGAATAGATACTGAATCACACGGTAGCCAAGTGGTCGATTTGATTATGAATGAAAGAGCAAGACAGCAGCTCATAAGTCATGATTTCGTATCTCCCAGATTACTGTGGGCTAGAAAGAAAATAGAAATCAAAAGATTATTTCACATAGCGTGCTACGCCCCAGTTGAAGGTGATCCAAACGAAGTTAAAGATGCCTTCTGGAACAGATAAAACGATACTATAAGTGCTTGCGAGCACGGCGAATAGATCATTATACTAGAGGACATGAACGGATGGGTAGGCGTCCAGCATCAAGACGAAGATACAGAAATGGTGCTAAGTAATTTCGGGGTTTCAACAAGAAAAAATGATGAAGGGAAAAGATTAGTTAGTTTATGCTTAGAAAAGAGCTTATTTATTACAAATTCTTTATTTAGGCATAAAATGATCCATATGTACACCTGGTGTAGAGGAAATAGCCACAGTATAATTGGCTTCGTTATTGCGGATGAAAGACTAAGAAAATTAGTAAAAAATACAAAAGTCATGACTGGTTCTGAATGCCATACTGATCATTACCTTCTGGTCTCCAAAATAAACTTAGATCAGGGATGGAGAAGAAAGAGAATCAAAAAAAGAAACCGAACGCGAATAAAGATTGAGAATTTACAGAAACTGGAAGTGCGAATAGATTTTTAGAATAAGATAAACATACGCAGAGATAGGGCAACTTGGGAGGCGTTCATAAGCAACAAAGATATAGAGGGCGCATGGACTATGTTCCAGGATATCATTGTTAAAACTGCAACCGAAGAGTGTGGTGCTGCGGTTGTAGGAAGAATTTTCAGCGTGCGTGGTAGAGTGATGAAATCCAATCAGCCGCCCAAGAAAAGAAGCAAGCGCATCAAAGAAGGTTGAACATCACGGGCCTTAGCGATGAGGAGAGAAATGGACTTGAAAATGATTACAGACATAAAAAGAGGAAAACTAAACGACTAGTCAAGGAAAGTGAAGATAAAATCAGAGCAGAAGAACGAATAAACAGAATCATTCGCGTAGAAATGACGAAGCACCGAAAACACCACAGTAATTCGGAGATTGGAAGAGTATTTCTACCACGACATAGAGGGGGTAGGGGCATTGAAGATGTCCGGAAACTACGTGAGTCACAAGTTATACAGTTGCGAGACTATTTTAACAGCAAGCGAGATGTTGCACTTTACAACACCATCTATAAAGTGGACCTTGAATACACACCCTAGAATTTGTCCTCAGAGGAGGCCTTTAATATCAGGGCAGACACCATACAGGAATTGGAAACGCAATGAAGACAGAAAGCTATCTACTGCGGACACTCCAAAACGTTAGATCAACATGAAGTGAATGGTGAGGAATCGAATATTTCGCTAAGTAAGGGCGTTCTCTATCCAGAAACGGAAGGATTCGCCATTGCGATTCAGAACAGGGTTGTCAGCACCAAAAATTATCGCAAACACGTGATATATTAAGACGTGGTTGACCGGTGCCGATTATTATTCGGGGATACTAACGAATCAGTCGAGCACATTATCGATGGTTGTCGCGTAATAGCTCAAAGAGAATATACGCAAAGACATAATGATGTGGCAGGCAATATGCATCAATAACTTGCCCTAATCATGGGACTCTCAACAGAATGGATGCCTTTCTATAGGCACATTGTAATGCCCGTTTTAGAAAACGGAGATTACATCTTATATTGGGACGCTACTACCCAGACAGGTCATTATATCCGAGCCAATAGACCTGAGATCGGGATGCGAGAAAAAATGGATGGACGAGTCTACATGATCGACATTGCTTGTCCACTTAACCGAAATATGCAGGCAACCTATACAAACAAAATCCATAAGTATAGCGAGCATGATGTAAAGAAAATATGGAGAAATGTCAAACATGCATCTACTCCTCCTATTGTGATTTCGGCTACAGGCAATGTGCACGCAAGATGCATTCAACTTCTTGAATGTTCGGGAGTCAAAAGGATACTGGCTGCAGTTAGAAGGTGGTTTTAATAAACAACTGTCGCATTGTAAAAAACTTTTTAGACCATCAGAAAGAAAGCGACTAAAAACCTGTAAAGTGGCAGATGGTGGCTCTAAGAAAACATCCAGAGGGGACTGTTATCGACTCCAATGCACGCGGCCGCTGTGCAAGGATAACAGCAGGAAAAGATGAACTTCAAGCTATACTATGCTACTAATTTTGTCTTTACAACATCATCGAAAAAGATTTCAAACATTGTATTGAAATCAATGATAATATCCTCATCTCATCAGTCACTTGACTAAGTCCGTGGCTATGATCAAAAACCGGGATCACCCGAGAACAAGTTTTAAAAAAAAATAATAATGTGTCAAGAAAATAAAAATCCAAAAATAAAAAATGCCTTCGACATATTGGTATGTAACCATCCTCAGCCTGAGGCAACAATAAATAATGATAATATGCATTCACATGGGAACAGATGTGTTTTCAATGTCATGTCAATAATGAAGAAAAGTGGGCATCCTATAAAAAAACAATTATGTTAATTAAAATTTTATCGCACTTCGTGCCGTTTTCCATAAAGCTTAATTTGTTTATTTTGAATGTTATTTCCTACGATTTAAACAAGAAATACGCATCCTGTCAAAATACGACTAACGGAAAATTTTGTAGGTCTTTTTTGCATGAACAACTTTTAGTGATTTTTTTCTGTACCTTGCGTTGTTTTGAAACAAACTAATTTTTTTATTGGTAATCCTATTTTTCACGATTTAAATAAAAACTAGGCGCTCTATCAAAAAATTATTCAAAAAAAAACGTGTAGCTCTTTTTTGGTTGAGCAACTTTTGTCTATTAACTTTTTCACATGATAAAAGGAGGTGTTCCGGGTTCCAATCGTGTAAAAAACTATGAATCTTGACGAAGTTTCGTGAACATTGCTGTTCACATTTTCGGGGCTAACTTTAAACCGAGGTTTATGTTGTATTTATATATGCTCTCTACGATGTCTTCAATTGACCGGAGTGCCCCACCATGGGGACTGGTCGAATCTGATTGACCAACCAAGTCTTGTTTGAAAAACCAGAAAGGATGGAAAGACAGACCGGATTCGTATTATATACATTGTTCCAATTGACGTTATTAGGGTGTTTAAAAGATTTACATTGCTGCTCTATGTTTTCTTGGAAAAAATTGTATATTTTTGCGATGACAGTTGTTTTGTTAAATAAAATGCTATGTTCTGTTTCGGTATGATGCTCAACTAGTGCTGATTGCGAGCAATGTCTCAGCGTGACTTTACTCGCGTGTTCTTTTACACGTTGGCTCACCACCCTCTCGGTTTTTCCAATATAGACTTTGCCACTAGAGCAAGGGTGCAAGGAAGTGCGCATGTGCAACTTGAAATGCACATGTGGAAATTGAAATGCGCATGTGCACCTTTCATTGGGGGAATCAGGACTTGGAAACAATCGCTGTCAGGGATTTGCAGGTCTTCTCATTTTCATTCACTTTTAGTGTCCTGGGGAACCACAGGATGGCGCTGATCCTGAACTTAAGTCTTCAAAACGATACATGAAAGTGCCACCATTAAAGCCTGAGTATAATATTGTTTTTATAAATTTTTGAGAGTTCGTAAAGTCTTGGGGAGATGTGAATAATAGGTATTAACATAGATATTGCTTTGCTGTCAAGTTTAGAGTCTTTTCGAAGGGTTTTTCTTTCGCTGTCTATTGTTTTTGTGAAGTCTTTTTTAAGGTTTTTGTATGTATCGTTAGTTACAAGGTGCATGATTTTGTTGTTATAGTCTCCTTTATTCATTACTACTGTTGTTTTGCCTTTGTCTGAGGGTAATATCATGACGTCTTTATTTTGATTGAGTTCTTTTAAATTAAATGACTGATAATTTCTTCGTTCCGGATCTTGAAGGGAGCCACTGCAAAATTATGTCCTTTAGGTGAGGCTGAAATCATTTAGTTGCTGAGAGGATGGTTGGAGATGTTTTTTACTGTGCTAGTGGTGTTTGCCTTACTGGGATTAATTTGTCAAATTTTATTTTTTGTTTTTGAGTGGAAAGATCTTTAATCCGTTAGGATTGATCAAATGATATTCAGTCCAATGTAGAGCAAATTTCAAATCTGAGGGTGTGTGATAGGAAAAGGTGAAGTTTTGATAGTTTTTTGGAGGTAGTGTGCAAGACAAATTTGGTATATTGTATTCTTTTCTTCAAGGAAGCAAACTTGTTTTATATAGAATTGATTTGGATTCTGATGTTCTTAAATGGTTTTGCAATTGTAAGAATTTTGGGACGATGTTTTTGTCCCTGCAACGTTTCGCGAAAGCTAAAGATGTTGGTAGCTTAGCTTGAGAAGACCTGAGCTTACTAAATGTATTAGTTTTAGTAAGAAACCTCTCCCTGTAAAGTTCTTTAATAATAGACCTAATGCTTGTACGATGATTCATTATAATAAAAGGAGGTGTTTTGGGTCTTAATCGTGCCCAATCATCTCAATCGTGCTAAAACATTTCACGCAATCAGCACCAGCTGAGCATCATATTGAAACAGGACATAACATTTCATCTGACAAAACAATCGTCATCGCAAAACAATACTTTTCCAACAAAACATAGAGAAGCAATCGAGCTCTTCAAACGCCCTCATAATATCAATAGGGATAACGAATATAATACCAATCCAATTTGGCTTTCCGTCCTCTGGGGTTTTTGAAGAAAGACTTGATTGGTCAATCAGGTTCGACCAGTCCTCACGGTGGGGCGCTGTGGCCAATCACAGGCATCGTAGAGAGCATATATAAGAACAGCGTAAACTGAAACCTTAGTTCCAGGTTAGCCCTGAAAAAGTGAACTGCAATGTTCACGAAACGTTGGAAAAATTTGTAGCTTTGTACACGACTGAAACCCGAAACACCTTCATTTATTATAATGAATCATCGTGAAAGATTTAAATCTATTATTAATTTTTTCATAGGTTGTGTCGTTTTTCCAAACATAAAATTGTTTTATTTTTAGTTTTCTTTTTATCGGTTGAAACAAAAACTACGCGTGTCATCAAAAAATGATTAAAACCAAATTTATAATGATAACTTTTGTTAATTATTTTTTCTTCATATCTTGCGTCGTTTTTTAAAGAATTAAATTTTTTTATTTTTATTGTCATTTTTCACGATTAAAGCAAAAAATACGCATCCTAGTAAAAAATTATTCATAACAAATTTTTATCTCTTTTTTGGATGTACTACTTTTAGTCGTTTGTTCTTTGCATTGCTTGTGAGGTTTGTTCAAAATCCAATTTTTTATTTTCAATAATAATTTTTACGAATAAAAGAAAAACTAGGGGTCCCATACAGAAATGATTAACGAGAAATTTATGGATTTATTTTTTTGGTGGATAATATTTGTGAAAGCACCTCTTTTTTATTTTGCATAAATTGACGGCAAAGTGGAATTTTTTATTTTTTTTATTAAGTTTTGTGAGGTCAAAATCTGAATTTTTGATATTTCAGGAAATTTTGAAAAGTTGTTACAATAATCTTGTAGAGCTTTCAAAAAGCCACATTTTTTTCACCAGACATTTTTTATATCGTGCGTTGTTGGGCTCAAAATTGTCATTTTTTTCAATTTTGAAAATGCTGTAACTCTCATATTTTTTTCAGTCTAGTAAAGTCGTAGAGGACGAATTGTTCGACTTTCCGAGTACTACAAAGTGTCCTCCATAGAATTCTTAAAAAAGATTGCTGTTACGCGTTAAAATGAATATGGTTCCTGCTTACGTACTTTAAACGTTTGCGGGCCGTTTAGCATCTCGTTTAAAGGGACACCTTTCGCTTGACTAATCAGTCAAGCTATTTTGCCACTCACTTGATTCAACAATTCCAAGAGAGCAGCATCCAAAAGCACATCACTGATTTGAAACAGAACAAAAACACAGACAACGAGGTGCGATCTAATTTGAAACGATGGTTTCGAGATTATACACACTCTCTCTCTCTCTCTCTCTCTCTCTCTCTATCCAATACTTTTTCTTCTTTGTTTTCTTTGTTAAATACTCCTGTTGTGTATCTCGCATCTAGCAAACTGCTGCAATGTCATGTCGCACTTACACAGATAGGCCGTTAGGGTACAGCGCCTTACCGCAACGCTCCTGCTTTGTTACGCCTGAGTAAACACCGCACACCCCCCACAGTTCCTGGTATTCATATCTGCGGCGCGGCGTCAATTCTCGGAGGAACTGTATCCGGGGACCCTATGTCAGAGTGCGAATATAGTTAAATTTTTATTTTAAAAAATGAATATTCAATTCAGAAAAAATGGATTTTGTATAAAATACCTGACTCCTCAAACAAAACTGATTACGTTTCAACCAAATAGTTGAATTTTTATGTACAAAATAGATTTTCAATAAAGAAAATGGGATGGCAAAATTATCCGTTAATAATATTAATTGTCAATAAAAAACAAATTTTGGAAAAAGTACTTAAATTTTCAACCAAAGAAACGAATTTTCACCCAAAAAATAATTTTTAACCCATATGATCAAGATCCTACCAAAAAGCAGAATTTTTAACAAAATACATGAATTTTCAACTGAATATTAGTTAAATCTTTGACAAAAAGATGTAATTCTAAAAAATAAAAATTTTCTGCAAGATAGTAAGATTCTTAACAAAAGCAAAGAATTTTTTTATACTAAAATGATGAAATAGTTGATATTTCAGCAAAAGAAGGTCCTCATTTTTAACTAAAAGCAATTTAACTTAAAGAGAGCAATTTTCAAGAAATGAATTCTCAACTGAGAAAGATTTTTCAGTGAATGCGGAAAGAAAACTTCATTCAAGATGTCGAACTTTTTGTCAAGAAGACGAATTTTCTACACAACAGTTAAATTTTTGAACAACAATGAATATAATTTTCAACTCAATGGTTTAATTTTTTACCGAACTACTTGGATTTTCAACAACATGATGAAATTTTTGACAAAAATTCCCAGAATTCCCTACCCTGTAACAACCATGTATTCAAAGTTCGCTTATACTTTATTTGCACAATTAAAAGAAATTTCATCCCTCAGGCCTGAAGTGATCGTCTCTAGAAACGGCTCATATGATGGTCCTTTCTGGCATAACAAACTACTCTTCTTTGTAGACACCGGTACAAATGAACTCTGTGCCAAAAATGGAACTGAAGACCAACCTGGAAACATAGCTTGCGCTAAGATAGGTATCCAAATCATTTCCATTTTTTTGTTCCTTATTGAAATTATCTTCAATCCTGAGAATTTTCAGAGTTTTGTAGCCCTGGGCAGAAACCATTATAGTTTCGGTCGAGTGTCCATCCGTCCGTCCGTCTAGCGCACTTTTCTCTGAGAAGGGCAAGTGAGGGAAACTTCAAATTGAAAACTCGCAGTCCACAATACACAACTCAGTCAAAAAAATTATTTTAATTGAAAAACGAATTTTTCGACTAAATAAATAAACTTTGAATTAGGATTATTAATTTTCACCGAAAAAATGAATTCTAAACCAAGAAATTTACCTTTCAACCGGAAAGATAAATTTTTTATTTAAACAGATGAAATTTCAACAAAATATGTGACTTATATATGCCATAATAGACTACGATATTCTTTTTTTAGGCCTAGGGCACCTAATTCGACTAAGTTTTAATAATAACTTTTTCCCATAGGCATCGATTCCGTTTCTCTTGCTGTTCCTGTTGAGGGAAGTCCTGATCAATTCGTGGTGAATTCTGGTAAGAAACTCTTATTGCTCACATGGGATGGTCGCACTTCTGAGACAAATCCTGACACGAAGGAATTTCCAAAAATCGAGAAAAGAATTCAAGCAAACATGATTAGTCATGGAGCTGTCGACCCGTATGGCAGGCTACTTTTTGGTAAAAAAAATCTATTGAATTTGAGTTTGTACTTGAGATAAATACAAGGGGGAAACAATTCTGAAAAATACAATCCAGTGGATGTGGATTACCGCTGGATTGAATCCGTTTACCTTGGATTGGCTTATACACAGATTAACTCCGAATTATAGAAGATTTCTCCGGATTGCATAGGAGGAATCTCGATTACATAAAATTATAGTGGAGTACTCCGCCCAAGCTACAGACTCACGAGAATTTTCGATCAAATAGGAATATTTTTTAACAAAATTGTTTTATTTGCAACAAAATATATGAAATTTTAACCAAATAGTTGAATTTTGAACGAAAAACATGAAATCTGTACAACATCATATAACATAAATATCAAAAAATATATGACAATATATGAAATGTCAAACAAGAAGATTAATTTTTACCAAAAAAGATGAATTGTCAACAAAATAGATAAATACTTAGTTAAATAATACATTTTCGACCAAAAGACAACGATTTTTTGAACAAGATAGTTAAATTTTAGAATAAGGAGATGACTCATCAACAAAAATTAGGAATTCCTGACAAACACGATAAGTTTTTAACAAAATTATTAAATTCTCTAAAAAAATATTAATTTTGAACTAAAAGATATGAATTCTCAACAACAAAACTATTCATTCACAAATTGAGTTCAACAAAAAAAAATTTCAACAAGATAGTGGAACCTTTAAACGAAGTGGGAATAGTCAAATTAAAAGTTAAAAAATCGATTTTCTATTA
>JAWWEA010044418.1:0-10283 GCA_035222095.1 Andricus quercuspetiolicola | reverse complement strand
TGAACACAGAAAGGTGTTCCAGAAAATCGATTGAGAAATGTGAGATTCAAATTTCATGGGTTCTCAAAATCGATTTTGGTTAAGGACTGAAAAACGAATTTTCAATTCTGTGCAAAAATGTCATTAAATGATAATTGCAAAAAATATTAATATTAAGAGGTTGAAAAAAATATTACAACGTTAAAGTTGTAAGTAAATTATAATTTAATATTTTTTATGGATTTTTTTCAATTGTATCAAGTGATATTTTGAAGACATCCTTGTGCTATCATGTGCATTTGATGTTTGAAGAGTTTTTCATGCAATAAATCCATTCTAGATCAAAATGTTGCTTTCCTACGTCTGTACTGCAACCCTTCAAATAAACGTAACTTATTGTTCATGATACAAAAATATGGCATTGACTTAATTAAGTTGGTACACAATTTTTATTATGAAAATCACGAGAAATGTGAATAATTTGTGTTCGTTTTTGCACTTGCTGAGAACTTGTAGTAGGTGAATATACCCAAAAGGTGAAAGTAAAATAACAACAATAAATATTTGAAATTGATTATGGAAATCAATATTTTTCAGTTGCGCAAAATGGACCCGATTCGCTTTAGGACTCAATTACCAGTGAGTTCTCGGATCTGTTCCAATCATTTTAACAAGAAGTACATCTTAAAGACGTATCCTAGATATTTAGTAACTTTTTTTTAACCAATCATGTTATTAATGAAAATAAAATACCAGCTCAATGAATTTTTAGAAAGAAAAACCTTCTTTAGGCAAATGGAATTTGTTTACTGTTGGTCTAGTGGAATGTTTATCAGTATTGGTTAATTAATTTTTAATTATGTAAACAAATTATATTTGTTCAAAAAAGGTTTTTTTCTCAAAATTCATCGAACTGGCAGTTTATTTTTGTTAGTAACATAAATTTATTTTAAAATATTTTCCAATTGTACAAACAATAAATTATTATTTATTTTCAACATTTTTTAGACAAATGGGATTTGTCTATATAATTTAAAATTGTTTAACAAATGTTGTTAAATATTCCAAGGGACCAACAATAATAATTTTTATGAAAAAAAACAAATTTAAAAAAAAATTATTTAAACAAATGGAATTTGTTTAAACAATTGAAAATTAATCAAACAATGTTGATAAATATTCCACTAAAGAAATATTAATAATTTTTAATAAAAGAAAAAGAATGAGAAAAAAATTATTTAAACAAATTCCATTTGTTTCAATAATTGAAAATTAATGAACCAATATTAATCAACATTCTACTAGACCAATAGTAATAATTTTTAGGGGAAAAAAACGAATTTTCGAAAAAAAATTATTTAAAAAATTTCCAGTTGTTTAAATAATTGAAAATTAATTAGCCAATATTGATAAATATTCTACTAAACCAACATAAATAATTTTAAGTAAAAAAAATTTTTCCCCATGCATTTTGCATGGGAAACTTCAAGTCAAAACCGTGTGACTTGAAATGGGGGGGATCGTTGCCCTCTAAAAAAAAAATGTTTTTGAGCCACCCTAGTATTCATGTATGTGTTACATAAAATATAATAGAAAATATAGATATATTATTATGTTTACCAATGCAATTAAGGATGATCGCCGAAGTAAAAACAAAAGTATAGATAATCCTCATTTTCTCAAAGTAGACAAAAAACTGATTAATGTTTCAGTGAATAATTTGGTTAAAAACTCCAGATAAGAAATTTTCCATTGCGTCATTAGAATACAAATATTTCCTTATCTCAAGAATATATACTTGAGATAATGCATAACGGTATTATGGGCGTCAAGGTTGTCTTTCTACGATATTTCTATCATTATTTCTTTTTTCTATTACCATCACTATGATTACTACATTCTCAGCTCAACGCGAAGGTATTCATTTTTCTTTTGTGGAAACTGAGTATGACGGATTTCATAAAATTCTGCCGTTTCCGGAGTCACCGATTAAGAATCAACGGTTTTACTTTGATCAAACAAATAATTACATTTTCTGGCAAAATTATACCGCATATGTAAAAGTACTAAAAACCTATTATTAACCTTAAAAAGGTCTGCAAATTTGTTTGAAAATATATTTTTACAAGATGCATAGTTTTCATTTTAATTGTCAAAAAATTTTATAAACAGGTACTCGCTCTAATAAATACCTAGGAAAATCAATGTAAAGTAAAGGAAAAAAAATAAAATTATAAAATACCTTTACATCATTTTGTACTAACCAAATGAAGCCAAAGCACAACTTTTACAAAAAACAAAGTTCTGGAAATATTTTTAACGAAAGACTAGTTTACTTGTTGAATCGGCCTTGACTTGATGTCATAATTTTTCGGTCTCCGCAGGTCACATCAAATTGTTCCAAGTAAAAATTCATTCGCTTGAGGTAGATTCACAAATTTGCTTCAACTACATGCTTTTCAATAAGAATACCATAGTTTTCATTCTAATCAAAATTTTGTTCAAATCAAAATTCTGATTAACAAAATCGTTCGCCTGCACTTTACCGACAAATTTGCTTCGAAGTTTTTTTCGACAGGTCACGTAGTTTCTGTTTTAATCGTGAAAAATAATATTAAAAACAGAAAAACAGAATAAATAAAGACATACAGTAAAACAGAATGCTTAAGAACAAAATCTTTCGTCCGAATTATACTTAACGATTTGCTTTCCAGGTTTTCTGATAGGACGCGCACTTTTTATAATTTTGAGAACAAGAAAATGAGAGTATGTCTGTTTCAAATCTTTTAAGTAAATATTCCACTATTTGGTTGAAGATTTAACTATCTGGTTGATAATCAATGTTCCCAACGCAAAATTCAATTACTTTATTTTTGGCTAGAAACTCATCACTTTTATTTGAACATTCAACTCGTCTTTTTTGGTACAAAATTATATCACTTTGATTGAAAGTTTAACTGCTTAGTTTAAAGATGAATCATTTTGTTAAAAATTAATTTCATTAACTTCAGGTCCATCTCTTTGGCTGAAAATTGTAATATTTTGTTGAAAATTAATTTTTTCGACATTTGACTTAACTCTTTCATCAATAGCTAAAAATTGATTATGTTTAGTTGACAATTTAACAATATGGTTCATAATTCATATGTTTTATTTGTAAACTCGTCTTTCTTGGTAGAAAAATTATCTTTTCGATCAAAGATTCAACTATATGCTTGAAAATCCAACCACTTTGTTAAAAATTTATGTTATCAGCTACATAGAAAATTCTAGTTTTTTTGGATCTCTTAAACTACACAGAGAAAACAGAAGGTAAAAATTGTTTCACGTAAAAATTCTGTGGGTAGTTTCGCCCTGCAAAAAAATTAGGATCGGTAAAAGTAAAGTTAAAATTTATTGATCTTTTATTTTACCCCTGCCGATCTTCACTTTCATGCAGGCCGAAATTACTCTCAACGCTTCAGATCGATTTCGTTCAAACAAATGAAATTATTTGAATAATTGCCGAATATTTTTAAAAAAACAAATATCAGAAATGAAATTTGTTAATTGTGTCATTAAATCCAGAAAACTATAACTTTTCAGGATTTAGTGGGGGAAAGAATTGCACGATTAGAAATTGCTTTGCAAATTTCAAAATATGCTAAACAAAAAAAATTATTTTTCACCTATTTTCCAGGCTCAATATACGCGCATTGGGATAACTTATGGGCGAAATTTATAATTGCTTGGTGGAAAATTAAATTTTTGAACATTCATTAAGAGGTGCGTTAACTTTAATTCACAAACAGTTAATAACAAGTACTCTTTTTTTCATTTTTTCGAAAACCAAGCTTTATTATGCAAGCCCGAATGCTAATTCAAAAAAAGCAATCGAATTTGAAGAGCGAACTTCATTCGTGTCGTTATTTTCACATATTTATTACAGAAAGAACTTGAATTTGATTTTTGTCACATAGTACTGCCAGAGAAATATGCAGTTGAAATCCTCAAAATTTGATACTTGAAAGCAGTAGTTTGTGATTTCTTTTATTAATAAAATCACTAGTTGAATGAACATATTTTCATTATCTGCTTCTGAAAAAGGCTGACTTATGGGGCATTAGGGTGGTCCAAAAATGCAATGGAATTTTTTAAAAATATTTAGAGTTTAATCTTTCCGAGGTTTGCGGAACATCTATAATTAATGTTTTTAAAGTAGCCATTACTTTTTGTTGGATTCTATCTACATTCGCGAACAGACCTTTTAAAATTGAAGGTCAAATCATCAACAACTGTAATTCAGTGATTGTGAATTCTCTTTCGTTAAAGCTCTTTCGGCTTCACGAACACATTCTCATCACGAATCTCGTGCTTCGCACTCGATTTTGTCAAAAATGAAACTTTTCTACATTATATACAACACTATTGTATTAAATGTATATTATATTTATTTCGGTACCTCAAGCTGGTACTGCTTATTCAGATATTGCAGAATAATGTGAAAATTTAATTTTTCATGATTGCTTCAATATTTGCCTCTTATTTTGCACTGATCTTTATTCTCAGCTACCCTGAAAAGTCTATCAATCAAATAAATTTTTATTATCGCAATTTATATTATGCATTGGTATTAAAACATACGTATTTTCATGATCTTGTTTCTATAATTCAAAAAAGTGCGCATTCTATAAAAAAATGTTATATTGCAACTTGTATCGTTTCTCCATGAATTGAATTCGTTTATTTTCAACGTTATTTTTCACGATTTAAACTGAAAATACACATCATAGCATAAAGTGGTTTGAAGTGGTTCTAAGCAAATTTGTAGATATAATTTAGGCGAAAAATATTGTTAAGTAAAAAGTTATTACAGCTTGTGTCGTTTTTGATTCTGGTGGTGAATTCTGATTTGATGGCAGCGGTGGGATTGTCACATTTTGTATAAATTCAGTACTTCTGTTGAATAAATCTCAAAATCTAAACTCAGTGAAGTATTGAGAGAGACATTTTGTTAGACTTTGGTATACTTCGCATGCTAGCAAGACCTGCCACCGTTAATAAACCTACGAAATACCTTCAATTAACCTTGCATGCATTCTTTGTAGCAAGATTGTGCAAGTGAAGGGAAACAACAAAAAGTTCCAAAATGTTACTTAACCTTCGGCGATTCAATAAGGAATTAAAAATGTTATTCAAAGAATAAAATTTTACGTTTCTGAATCTAAAATTTCTTCAAAATTTTTGCAATTTTGCCACTTTGCAGCATTTCGAGCCTGTAGGAAATAATAAAATCATCAATCCTATAACTAGCTGCAGCACTTTCACCTTTCTCATCTCAATTTTTTCTTTCACTTAAAATCAATGCGATTTTTAACAAAATGCAACTCTTAATTCATGCCATACAATTCATTGAGTTGTTAGCATTATTTTATCCATTCCGTGACAGCTCAAGCTGTTAGAGTCGCAATTCCTCCACTCGTTTCTTGTGGAGGCCTACTCGTCTGAAATTGTCTGTGCCTTCTACTGCGAAACGGTGGCAACTCCTTATTAGTGATAGGTACGCATTTACGGTCAGATGTTTCATTTGCATTGCAATGAACTCTATTGTGCTTGATAGGTGCAATTTTGTGTTCGTTGTACGAATGCATCACCTTTCAATGAATAGAGCTTCTACAATAGAGTCATTTTTCATATTCTATTCAACTCTTCACAAGTATTAAAAGCAAATTGCTCAACCCAATAACAAAACAAAATTCTGAATGAAAAATTTAGCTAATGCGAACTTAGTTTAAAACTAAAGTAGGTGTGTTCAGTTATGGCCCATCCTAGAATATTCACCTAATTCAACTGAATGAGAAGTTACCTCTCCTTACAGATAATCAACTTTGAATTTCTCTTATAATTCACTCTCAATTCAAAACATATATATCGCCAAATGCCTGAGGGTCCAAATCAGACTCAACTTATCGACGATATCAATCGCACACTCGTTGAAGCCATAGTGACATTCATGGCAGTGTTTTGCCGTACAACAATGGGTTGTAAACATCCCCAACTATGATGGCAAAAACATGCTTGTTAGGGATTTCATCCAAGACATTATAAACGAAGAATCTTTAGTGACAGCTAACTGTGAAACGCAAAATTAAACATCTAAAACAGCGATTTGCAGCCCCTAAAACACATTCACGGTATTTGCATGAAATTTCAATTATTCGAAAGAAATGAGAGGAATATGTCAGTGAATTTTTCGAAAAAGTCATTGCCTTTAAATCAGGAGCTCGGGCAGCTTTCGGGGTTAAATATGCCAACGTTATCAACTTTTAGCCCCTCTAAATGATTGTGCACTGGAAGGTTCCAAACGTGACCGTAGTCCGAACCCTCATGTCCGTTTCATGACAACCTCCGATTTATATACAAATCCTGATCGAAAACGTTTCTATTCATCTGAAGTTTCAAGTTCCATAAATGATAACCCACAATTTGCGAATAGTTACATTCTACCTTATCAATATTCTTACATGCATATGAACCTCGGCCCCTTACAAATTTATAGACTTCATACTGACATTCCGCTCGCCGAGCAGACGCAGAGACAGGCGAGACGAAAGAGATGCGTCAAACGAGCGCACGAATCTTAATGAAACAGGAAGAATCTCCCACACGAAATTCAATCTAGAATCTCCAGCTGTAGACTTTTCATCCTCTAGTTTCAATCAAACAAAAGTTTCCTCTTTAATCGATATAGGATCCAAAAAATAATATCATAAAGCTAAACTCGTTAAAGAAAAAATTATTAGTAAATGAAGATGAATCTATAGGCATAACGGAATTGACTTAAAATAGAATTTACACTACAGGCGCAATCAAACTACCCGCAGGAAAATCCGTGGTCGTTTTTTGACGTTATCTTTCCAGATTTTCCTCTGATTACAGATGGAATTTTAGGAAGAGAGTACCTCCGACAAGAAAAGGGTAAAATCTCATTTTGTCATAATCATATAGTTATTTATTCGAAACCTTTTATCGATAAAGAGTCAAAAGTCGCGCAAAATCAGCTAACTGATTATAAAGGAAGAGAATCAAAACAAAAATTTAATATCAAAATCATAGAGGAACTTGATCTATATAGTGAAACGAAATTCGATCTAAAAATGAAGTCATTCATAAACCGCACTTATTACGAACTAAATGAGCTTGAAACTCAAGAAATTGGAAGTGAAGCAACTGGTGAAGAAAAGAAATATGCAAAAGCTCCACAATAAGTTGAATCTTGATCACACACTCTGGAATATCCTTTAACCACTAATTGATCAATAAAACAAAAGGATGATAAGTCACTATTAGCCATATCAACTGAGCGGCAACAATCAGCTGGAACTATATCTCCTTCAGGGAGCCTGAAAACTGTAATACAGTACAAACCTCGACACATACCTCCGTTACAAGCGGACTGCGAGGTGGGTGTCAGGCCTAGTTGTTTTGATAAATTGCGAGGGGAAAATTTTAGGATTTTTTTTGTGATTTGAGAATATTCTTGGGATCAAAATGAACTTACGAAAAATTTAAGATGTATAGGAGATCAAAACTGGAAACAGTAGAAATTTCTGAAATATTGAAATCTGTCTTAAATGGAATTAATTTCTTTTTTTTCATTACTAGTCTCTTTCTGAGGTACATGCTATATGAAGAAAAACTTTTAGAGCTAGTAATTAAGTACTGAGTGAATGAAGACCTCCAATATGAGTGATAATCATTTTTTTAGTTGTATTGTTAGTGAAATGACATAGAAACAGCCCCTGAGCCTAGTTTAACATTAAAATTCTGGCTATAAAAAAGATCAATATCAGTAAGCACCTACTTGTCTTCTTTTCAATAAACAATCTCAAATACAATCTTTCTTTGATTTGAAAGGAGGCATGATTCGTTGTGCAGGTATCCTAGTCCTAATATAACCATTCTTGCATTGTTTCCTATGACCATAAAAGATGCTTCGCTTACAACATTAACCATTCTTGCTAGGGTTCGAGTATAAGAAGGAAGTTTCCATATGTTCACTTCTGATTTCTAGCCATTTCGAACGATATCGTTGAGACTTTTCTCAGAAAGATGAGCTGTTAGAGGAGGTCCACTCATCAGGTGACATTTTGTCCAGTCAATGATTTCCGTGTAGTCCCCTGCATTAAATAGTCGACTTGGGACTTTGAAGATTCTACCTTGTTTGTTAGAAGCTTTTTTTTGCTTCTAGAATTCTACTAACTGCTACCTCTCTGACATTTTTTCGTTCGTCGGCCAACATCGCAAGTAAAAGATTATCAGGATGGCAGAAGTACGCATTCCTTTGTAAGGCTAGATCGATGACTGCTTTCAGAGACTTAATCAAATATCGAGAAAGCTTTACTTCTCTCCACACATGTTTTGCACCTTGAGTACAAGAAGGATTGGTTTTGATGGAGAATCACATCGGTGCGTAAACTTTCATAACGTACTATGTCAGAGTTAACAATTGTTTTGAAGGAATCCTTGTGGCAATGTAAAGTCGTAAAAATCCAGGACCCAAGGGTAACCATCTTAAATAACACAGGTTTCCAGGATTTCTATTGGCTAAATCCTTCTGGACATTCACCACCTACAATAGCTTTGCATATCAGTAACAAATATTGCTGATCCTTACTTAAAGTCTTGGGGTCAATCTCTGGTAATTCAGTTCGGATTGCCTAGAAGAAACCGACAGGAAGCTGCTCATCATTAGATAACTTTTTGCCAATATGACCGTAGAAACTATTTGGGCCACCAGTTACGCCATCCAGATGTTGAAATTGATGCCGCAAAGGTAATGCATTCATGTGAAGCAGACACACAAGCCACTGAACAGACCGTTCCAGATGCTTTTCTATTAAAGTAATGATGACACCATTATATCCTGTATTTACAGCCGTACTATCGCAGCCGACGGCAATCGTCGGTTGTGATAATCCCAAATCGATCAAAGTAATCGAACATTGCTAGAAGAAATAAAAGAATACTTAGAAAGAACACTCCGAAACTGAACCAATAAAACATACCTTCTGTCACACTTCGCTAAATCTCCGCAATATGTAATTCCTTTAGAAGTTTTAAAACGATTACAAAATAATAAACAATTTTTTAAAACTTCAAACAAAATGTAAATTTCTAAAGAATTTTAAGAAAAAAATGAAAACTCGTTAAGAATTTCAAGTCAATTTTTTTAATTTTGAAGGAATTTAAAAAAATTTCAGGAAAAATTCAAATTACTTTAAAATATATTTAAAAGATAAAGGAGATTTAAAAAATTAAAAAATCATATAAGACTTTAGAAGCTTGCAGAAAATTTTCAAAAAAATGTAAATTTTTGAAGATTTTTAAAGAAAAATTTGGAAGCTTTTTAAGAACTTTGAAATTTTTCTAAAAAATAAACAAATTTTCTTAATGTTTCCGAGAAAATTGATAATTATTTTTTATGTGTAATATATAATTTTAAGAGAATACTTGGGCAGATTTCCAAGCATTCCAAAAGATTTTCAAAATGGTCGAAAAAGTATCTGGAAAATCTTAAGACAATTTGATCAATTTGGAAGGATTTAAAAAAAAATTTTAGGTAAAATTCAAATCGTTTCAAATTAGGCTTAGAAGGAGTAGAAGTTTTAAAATAATTAAAAAACAATGCATAACTTCAAATGATTTCAAATTTTTTTTAACTAAATGTCGATTTTTAAAGATTTTCAGCACAAAATTGGAAGCTTTTTAAGAATTTAAAGGCAATTATATTTATTTTGAAAGATTTAAAAAAAATTGTAGGGGAAATTCAAATCATTTTAGGAGATATTTAAAGGTATAGAAGTTCTAAAAAGATTGAAAAATAATATAAAATTTTTAAATATTTCAGAAAATTTTAAAGAAAATGTGGATCTTTGAACATTTTGGACCAAAAATTTGGAAGGTTTTTAAGAATTTCGAAATGTTACAATAAAATAAGCAATTTTTCTTAAGTTTGCAGAGGAAAATTGTTGTGATTTGCTGTTTTGGAAAATTAACTATATGCGAATATTTAAAAAGTTTTCAACCATTTTTGGTACAAATTTAATCTTTTTGTGTGAAAATTCAACTATATTTCATACTGGATTTAATATAGTACCTGTACATTATTTGTATTTAAAAGAATTGATTCACATATTATTAAATTATTACGTTTTATTTTAGGCCCTTATCGAATTAAACCGAAGAAAAATTTATAACATAGAACCACTGAGGATTGGAAACGGTCGAAACTAAAAGTAGATATGTTCGGTCTTATTTTCGAA
>JAWWEA010044350.1:0-10283 GCA_035222095.1 Andricus quercuspetiolicola | reverse complement strand
TTTATCTCTTTTGGTAGAAATTTCATTTTCTTTTGGTTGAAACATCAACTATCCTACAACATTTTTTGTTTAAAGTTCATCTTTGTAGCTTAATAATTCAACTACTCTTTCGAAAATGTCATTATTTTGTTGTAATTTCAAATTATTTGTTAAAAATTTAACTACTTTGTTGAAATTCTTTTTTCCTTGAGATATAAACATACATTTTTTCTTAAGAGTTTAACTTTTTCAAAAATTCACCATTTTGGTTAAAAAATTAAACTGTTCTGATCGAAAAATAAAACAGACGAAGGTTTCTTCTTTGAAAATCTCACAAAGTGAGCTATTATCCCAAAAGAAATTTAATCATTGGTTTCTTTTTGGGCAACCCTAGAGTCCCTGACTATCTTTTTTCAAATTTATGGCCTTATACTCAAAGTGTCTTTATTGGACCGAAATCACCATTCCCATTACTTTTTAATTTAAAAATAATTTTAAATAACCTATAAGTTACTTGTTTAATTACTAATATTGTTAATAAGGACAAGAAATTCTCAATTAACTTATACCACGACTCTAAATGCATATCTAATTATTATTTCGTCATAAGAAATATTTTTAACGACTTAAATTAAATATATATCATTATATTTAAAAAATTGAAATTTTACGTTAGGGCCTACTTCTTCAACACGTTTGTTAATATTTTTACACTTATTGTGATTCATAATAATATAAAACACGTATTATGTTGTTTTGAAATAATCTTGAAACCAAAAATGTTAATTGAATAATTCCAACTTTGATTTTCACCCTTATGCTATTCGTAATTTTCATACCTCGATAAATTTTTAGAATTACATATAATTTATTATGAACATTGAATCGACGAGTTGAGTGGTGTGAAATAAAATTGCTGAAGAAAATAATACGTTGTTTTTGAAAAGAAAAAATTATTTACTTTTAAAATGCTCTGAAATCCAATTATCAAGTTTAGACCGAGGTTTAGACATTAAAACGCAAAGTATATCATGTGATTCCACCAAATTTGTATACTTTAAGTAAATTTAATGAATAATGTGAAGAAGTTTGTTGAAAAATGCACAAACGTTATTTCAAATAATCAGTTCTTTACTAAAAGTTTTTCATCTAATTAGGGCATTAAAAAATTTATCATGGAGATTTTTTGCGTAGGCCAAGCATATGGACACGCATGTGGAAACCTGGCGAGATTCTGCACACCCATAATAATTTTGTTTGAACGTAATATCTCTAATTTATACGAAATAAAATACAACACATTGATGGAAATATGGTTATAAATCTAAAAATATATTTTCCATTACGGATTTATTACCATACATTTTTTAATATGTTAATTTTTACTCGCTTCTTACTTACCACTCTTGGCATTTAGTTCATTAAATCTCATATTATGATACATTTGTTTAAACATTTCAACCATAATAATAAGATAATAATAATATAATGAAAATAATACACACACATATATATAAAAATATATAATATGCAATAATCTTTTAAAATATTACAATATTTTTTTTAATGCTTTTTAGATGGATCACCATATTTCTATAACTATACGTACACTACCGTCATTTGATTTGTGGAAATTAATTTTTCAGTACTTAAAACTAGTCAATTTTTGAATTTCAATTTTGTTATCTTTGGTTTTATCATTTTTTCGCTTAAATATTTTCAAGACTACTTAAATTATGAATAAGATAGGCGCCGGATGAAGTCATTTTGTCCAATTTTTAAGAAGATAGTGCATTAACAGGGAGTATCATAATTAAGAAAACACTCAAATAAGATCACAACTAATAACTATTATTTTTGAAAGAATCGCAGAAAATCAGCAGCACAATTTGAAAATTTTTCCTAACATTGAAAAAAGTTTTTTTGTGAAAAAAGATTTTTTTTTTCAAACATTATAATGTAAATGGCCATGCTTTCCGTACTCTTTAATAAAATTTATGAACAGAATGGGTCAATTGATTTGGTTGAAATCCAGGAATCTTTTCGATTCTCGCAAGAAATTCAGATTATGTTACGTAGCTTTAGTTGCTTATATTTTGGGCCCTTTGTCAATTTTGGGACCTAAATCGATTTTTGATCCTGTATCAGTTTTCGGCCTTATGTCCATATTAGTCCATACGACGGACGAACAGATCGACGGACGGACAATTAATGTAGTTATGAGCGCTTCCAACAAATAAGACAAATTTTCAGGCAAAAAGATCAATTTTCAATCGAGAATATTAATTTTCACCCAAAAAAGATCATTTTTCAGACAAGAGATACATTTTAAACTACAATTATGAATCTTCAACCAACAAAATAAATTTGTAAGAAGGTACCTAAAACTTTAACATAGTAGTTGAATTTTCAACAAATTTGTTAAAGTTTAAACTCAAAAAGATGAACTTCATGCAAAACAGTGAATTTTTCAACCCATAAATATCATTTTTTGATGAATAGGTTAATTTTTATCCAAAAAGAAGAATTTTTAATGAAATAGTTAAATTTGTAACCAAAGACATGAATTTGCGAATAAAATGATTAATGTTTAATCAGAAAACATGGATTATTCAAGAAAAACGTAATACTTAATATTTTAACCTAAAAAGATTTTCAAGTTAAACCAAAAACAATTGAATTCATCCAAAAAAGACGAATTTTCAACAAAATAGTGAATTTTTTCATCAAATTGGTGAATGTTTAAGGCAAACAGATGGATTTTCCAATAAATTGCTGAATTTTTAAACAAGAAAGATGAATTTTCTACAAAATGGTTAAATTTAGAAGCCCAAAAGACGAATTAGCGACAAACTAGTTGAAATTTCAACAAAAACATAAATTTTCGAAGAGGAGGTTTTAGTGAAAGTTCATTCGTTGTAGTTATAAATTCGACTATTTCGTTGAAAATTTCATTACTCTGTCGAAAATTCAATTATTTTGTTCAAAACCCATATTTTTTCTCCGAAATTAACTTGTTTTGTTGAGTATTTATCTTTTCGATAGAAAATTTGTCCTTATGGATCAAAAATGTATCTTACATCCGACCGCTAGGTTGAATTTTCATTAAAAATAATCATTTTTTAAACAAGAAGATTACTTTTCATCCAAAGAAGACTTTTTTTGAGTTCAATACATGCACTTTCAAACAAATAGATGAAGTTTCCAATTTTCGTCAAGAAAGATTTTTCAATCAAGCGAGAAAAAGATTCAACCAAATTGTTCAATTTTTAAGCCAAAATGTGAATTTTCAATTCGCATATACAAATTTTCAATGAAAAAGTGAATTTTCAACCAAATAGTTGTATTTTTAAAAAAATATTATGCCAAAAATAATTTGATTTTTAATCAGAAACACGGTTTTGAAACTAAAATTATGAATCTTCTACAGGAATAGTTAAATTTTCAGTTAAAAAAATTAATTTGAATCTAAAAACACGAATATACAACTCTGGAATTTTTTTTTCTAAAGGCGTTTCTATAGATTTTCCTAGTTCAGACTCCAGCTTCTGGAAAATTTACAATTTCCAAGGACCAATAAGGGATGTTAAAAAAATTCTGAATTTTAGGGTGGGAGAAAAACGTATATTTTCTTTTATTGGACTACAAGCCTATGACCCTGGAAATTTCTTTTCTTTCAATTTTAACGATTTACAATTTGAAAATCTTCCATTTTTACACACACACACACACACACACACACACACACACACACAGAGAGAGAGAGAGAGAGGCTTTAGGCAGGTTTTAGTCATATTCTTATTTTTTTCATTATTTCATATACACTGTTAGAAAAATATGTATTAAATTCAGTCATTTGCATAAATGGTATTTGAAATTTAATATATATTAAAATATGGACAGCTGTGCATTGTATATTAAATTTCATACACAGGTCGATATAGCAGCGCGCTTGAAAACTCAAAGTGCTTTAATTTTTTTTAATCTTATCAAATATTCCCAACTGAAATAATAATCTAGAATTCGTCAATTGAATTGTTTTTTATACTTAACGTGCAACGTACAAGTGGAACTTTGTCCAAAACTTGCCCTGAATGGTAGAAATTTAATGTGAGTACAGTTGATTATAGGTTAGGTCTGTTATTTATTTGCGTAATTGCAATTTTCTACTCAAAATCCAATTTTATTTCTCAGTCACTGGAAGAATGTATCATGTTTTCCAATGAAGAATCTGAAATTACTGCTAAACTTATTTTTATTTTGTGTAAAATGGAATCATCTGAGTGATTATCATGAATGTATATGAAATTTAATAAACACGTAACTAATAACGATTTCATATGCTTGAGGCATTAATTTTAATATACATTGGTATTTTAAATTTAATACTTTTCTCAACAGTGTAGGTTCGACGTTTCAAAGTATAAAAAATGTATGAGTTTGTTTTTTAAAAAGTTTCCAATCTGAACCAATGTCGTGAATTCGATCATTTTAGAAATTTCTGTTTTGATTTCATCGTTATTCAAAAGTTTTAGAAGTCTTTTTATTTTTTTAAAATTATTCCATGTAGGCACATGGTTTTAAAATGTTAAAAATTTATGAACTTGTTTTTAAAAATATTCCAATCTCAAGAAATTCAAGAAATTTTCCCTTTTTCTCGATTTTTCCTTTAAATGTTTGCATTGGTTAAAAATTCTACTATTCGCCCGAAAATTTAATTGTTTTGTTGAAAATGGAACTATTTCGCCGGATTCACCCAAATGGAATGTGGGCCTTGACAGATTTTTGCCCGTTTCTCAAAAAAATGATTTGACCAGTAATCAGACAAATCTAATATCAGACATTATTACATTTTGAGTTAAAAATTTATCTTTTTTACATTCTCATCAGAGAAGATGTTAGATTTGTGTGTGTACAATTTGATCCCCTCCCCCCGTTTTTGTGAAATGCTCACGTTTTTTGACTTTCTGAAGCCGAAAAACCGGTTTTCGTGAATGTCTCTAGTCTGTCTGTAGATTTTTAGTCGGTCAGCAAGATAACTTTCGAAAGAATCGGTCGATTGGATTAAAATTTGGTATTTAACTGTCCTATACTGAACGTCAAGTTTATTAACAAGCAATTTTGGATGAAAATTCAAAAAGTTAAAGGATTTTCAATATTTTCGAGACCACTTTTATTTAGGATTTGATAATACTGTGTACGGCTATTCGTGGTACGCAAAAAGGGGAAAAGTTTATCTTACGACTTTTTTCGATAAAAAACAAATTATCAGAGTTTCAGCATTTACAAAATTTAAAAAGGAAACGAAAATAAAAGTTTTGAGCCAAACTACATGAAAAAAAGTCTAAAGGAGAAAAAAATTACTTTTTAAACACCCTACGAGATTGCCTGAACAACTTTTTGAATTTTCATGAAAAATCGAAGATTCAAATTTTGATCTCACGAAAAAACGACACAAGTTACAATAACATTTGGTTGAACAAAATTGTTTGCCCAAATTATATCGACATAATTTCTTTGGAGGACTTTACGCAATTTCCAAATTACGTGTTTATTCGACACTTTAGTATTTGTTCTTTATTTGTCCGTCGTCTTTATTCGCTGCTACCGTAAAAAATGTATCATTACAGTCAATTTATATTATTACAATCAAACAAAAACTACGAATCATATACAAACATTATTCAAAACAAACTGGTATCCCTTTCTTGGGTGAACAACTTTTATCTTATTATTTTCTTCCGTAGTTTGTGTCGTTTGTCCACAAATTCAATTTTTCCATTTTTAATGTTGTTTTTTTTACGAATAAAGCAAAACCTACGTGTCCTCTAAAGAATTGATCAATGATGAATTTGCAGATCCTTTTTAGGTGCATAAATTTTGTAACTTCATTTTTTTTCGTATCTTGCATAGTTTAACGGCAAAATGGAATTTTTTATTATTTTTTGTGCGATCAAAATTTGAATTTTCGATTTTTTACAAAAAATTCCAAAGTTGTCATAATAACCTTGTAGAGCTTTCTAAAAGCAACGGTTTTTTTCTGTATTTTTTCATATCGTAAGTTATTTGGCTCAGAATGTTCATTTTCGTTTATTTTTTATTTTTTTATATTTTAAAAACGCTGTGTCTCTGTGAATTTTCTTTAATTAAAAAAAATCAATAATAGTAAATTGTTCGAGTTTCCGTGTATTACGAACATCCGTACATGCAAGTTTTATATCTGGAAAAAAGTGGTCTCAACAATTTTTAAAATGCTCTAAATTTTGGAATTTTCTTCCAAAATGGATAGCTAGCGAACTTGACCTTCAGTTTCTGATACTAGAAGAGTGTACCAAAGGCCAATCTAATAGATTCATTTTTTACAAAGTGTCGTGCTCACAGACAGACAGACATACAGACATTCGTAAAAACCTCTTTTTCGGGTTCAGAGGGTCTCGAAAAGAGGACATTTTACAAAAACTAGGGGGGGGGGGATATCAAATTTTACCCAAATCTAATACCTTCTCTGATGATGATGCAAAAATTATAAATTGTTTTTGAAAATAACAATTATTTACTTTTAAATGTTGTGAAATCCAATTAACATAAAAGTATATCACGTGATTTCACCAAATTTGTATACTTTAACCTAATTTAATGGATATTATGAAAAAAATGATTAAAAAATGCATAAATGTTATTTGAAATAATTAGCTCTTTACTGAAAGTTTTTCATCTAATGCTTGCATTTTGGGCTCTTTGTCAATTTTGGGCCCTATGTAAATTTTTTATCCTGTGTCAGTTTTAGGCCTTACGTCTATATTGGTTCGTATGACTTACGAACAGATGGCCTGATGGACAATTAATGTATTTATTGTGTTTTCAACAAAAAAGACGAATTTTTGACTAGAAAATTAATTTTGAAGCAAAAAGATGAATTTTCAATCGAGAAGATTAATTTTCTACCAAAAAAAGATCATTTTTTAAACAAAAAGATTAACTCTGAAATGCAATTACACTGCAGTCTCGCTATAAAAGTTCTCGATATACATGACAAGGCGGTCCAAGGGGTCGAAGGACAGGCGCTGCGAGGTCAGCGGAGCAACTCCACAACAACGCAGGAGTGTATGAAAGAAGCAGGCAGTACCCTCTGCGGTTGATCGTGTCGTTTGTTATTGACTTTTGGCTTGTACCTATGTATATGAAGGGTGGTATCTAGACCGAAAAACTGGGAAATGACAGTGAATTTACTTTTTGATCGGAAATTTTACAAATCTTTACAAGAAAAATCTGTCCAAGTTCGATTTTAACAGTTTTAAAATAATTAGTTGAATTGTTATCTCTTTCAATTATGATACCATTGACTTTACAATACATAATTCGAAAATCTTTTAATTTAAAAATTTTTTATTTTAGATTTTTATTTTTAAGCTTATATTCTTAATTTAAATAATTTCAAAACGCAGACTTGAAGACTTGAACAATTAAAAATTGAAAGCGTTTGAAGTGGATAATGTTTGATGAAAAATATTCATCATTTAACATTTATCACTTATTAAAATATTCAAAATTACGGATAAAACTTCAAAAACAATTTCAAATTTGAAGAAATTTAGAACAACTTCTAGGTTTCCCAAGATTTGGAAATAAAATTTTTAAGCTTTTCAAGGATGTTCAAACTATTTGAAATGGAAATAATTTAACTTCTAATTGACAAAGTGTTCATTTGAAAAAATTTCAATTTCTCAATTTTCAATATTTTCGAAAATTGATTAAAATAATATAATTTTAGAAATTTTAAAGTTCATTGATTGATTCTTTAATTTAGAGCATTGAAAATGATAACCTGGATTTATATTTTTGAAATTGAATCTGAATCTTTGAACGCTATAATTTACAAAAGTTAAAAAGTCTAAATTTTGCAGTTTATCTGCATTTCATTTAAACTCGTTTGGTTGGAATGTGTTAATACGTGCAAATGATTGAGCATTCGAATACAACTTTTTTTAATTGAAAAACTTTAAACTTGAATTTAAAAAGTTTGAAATTCAAGATTTCCATTTTGAGTGCTCTAATTTGTAGTTTACTTTTTATGATTTCGAATAGAAAAATATTCATCTTTAAAGTTTGAATTATTTAACTCTATTGACCGTCAAAGATGCTTTACACGGCCCTGATTGTTTATGGATTGCTGAGTCCCGAGATAGTACGAAGGCCATGGAGGATGCCCTCGAGAGGAACACTATAGCAGAACTGCAGTTTAAACCAAAAACATTTAAATTCATCCAAAAAGACGATTTTTCAACCAAAATAGTGGATTTTTCCATCAAATTCTTGAATTTTTAAGTCAGAAAGATAAATTAGCGACAAACTTATTAAAATTTCAACAAAAACGTTAATTTTCGACCAGGAATTTTTGGTGAAAGTTCATTCGTTTTCGTTAGGAATCAGACTATTTCGTTGAAAGTTTCATTATTCTGTTGAAAATTCGATTGTTTTGTTCACAAGTCATTTCTTTGGTCTAAAATTATCTGTCTTGTTGAGCATACGTCTTTTTCGACAGACAATTTGTCCATATGAATTAAAAATTTATCTTTCCTGAAGGAAAAGTTATATTTTTTGCTTGAAAATTAATTTTTTTATTTTAACTATTTTGTTGAAAGTTTAACTATTCACGTTGATATTTCGAATTTATTTTTTAAAATTCGTATTTTTGTCCTGAAAATTCAATTATTTGGTACAGGTTCAATCTTTTTTGGGTGCAAATCCGACCACTTTGTTGAATTTTCGTTACAAATATTAATTTTTCAAACAAAAAGATTAATTTTCATTCAAAAAAAACTAATTTTCAATCAAATACATGCATTTTCAAACAAATAGTTAAATTATCCAATTTTCATCAAGAAAAATTTTTCAATCAAGCGAGAAAAAAAATTCAACCGAATTGTTCAATTTTCAAGCCAAGATGTGAATTTTCTATGAAACATTTAAATTTTCAAACCGCAAATATATATATCTTCAATGAAGAAGTGAATTTTCAACCCGAAAAGACGAATGTTTAACAAAAAAGATAAACTACTAACGGAAGAGAATAACTTTCGAAAAAGAATTGCCTTTGTACCAAGAATAATTGGACTTTTAACCAAATAGGCGAATTTTGGACTGAAATTATGAATCCTCATACTGGAATAGTTAAATTTCCAGCTGAAAAAATCAATTCTAAGACAAAAAAACAAATATTCAACTCTGGAATATTTCTTTTCTAGAGGCATTTCTATAGATTTTCCTGGTTCCGACTCTCACTTCTGGAAAATTAACAATTTCCTAGGACTAACGAGGGAAGTTAAAAAACTTCTGAATTTTAAGGTGGGAGAAAAATGTATATTTTCCTTTATTAGGCTATAAGTCGATGGCGCTGAAAATTTCATTCCTCACAATTTTAACGTTTTTTAATTTGAAATTCTTCCATTTTTCATATTTATAATTAATCTAATAATTAATATACGTGTACTTACCAACAGAATTGAGTAGGACTGCTGAAGCAAAGAACAGAGTAACAGTGACCCACATATTTTCTAGATGGATATTATTCGGTAAATGTACGATGTATAATTCAGAAATACGAAAGAAGTTGTGAACTTGTTTTTTCAAAAATTTTCAATCTTTAGCAAAATCGTGAGTTTGATTATTTGTATAACTGCTGCCTACGTGGTTTGTACATTTTTCAGAAAACATTTTTTATACGTATAATAAAACTATGTACGTCTAAGCAAGGCAAGCTTTAGTAATCTTTTTATTTATTTTTTCATTATTTCATATAGGTACGACGTTTCAAAATATAAAAAATTTATGGACTTGTTTTTAAAAATGTTTGCAATCTGAACCGAAGTCGTGAGCTTGATCATTTAAAAATATCTGTTTTGCTTTTGTCGTTATTCAAAAGTTTTAGTAGTCTTTTCATTTTTTTAAATTATTCCAAACAGGCACGTGCTTTAAAAATGTAAAAAATTTATGAACTTTCATTTGAAAAAATTCCCAATCTCATGAAATTCAAGAAATTTCCCCTTTTCTCGATTTTTCGTTTGAATTTTTGACTTGTTTAAAAATACTACCATTTGACTGAAAATTTAGTTATTTTGCCGAAAATTAGAATATTTGGTTGAAAAAATGTTTTTATCTACTGAAAATTAACTGTCTTTCAACTTAAAATTTAACTATTACATTTGTTTTTTAATCCATGATGTTATTTTGTCGACCAGGGTAATTAATTAATTAATTTCTGACGTTAGATTTTTCTGATTACTGGTCAATTAATTTTCTCGTTT
>JAWWEA010044275.1:0-15865 GCA_035222095.1 Andricus quercuspetiolicola | reverse complement strand
AAATTCATCTTTTAGTAGAAAACTCAACTATATGGTTGAAAGTTCACGTATTTTGTTGGAAATTAAACTATTTTGCTGAAAAAATGTTTTGTCTTGTTCTGGTAAATTTACTTTTTAAACTGATAGTGTAACCGTTTTTGGTTGAAAATTGATCTGCTTTATTAAAAATTCGATTTTGTTGTTTCAAAATTGATATTTCAAACTTTGAATTCCTGTTTTCGGTAGAAAATTAAGTATTAGTTTGCAAATTCAATCTTTCGCTTGAAAATTTAAATATTTTTTTGAGACTTTGTTTTTTTGATGGTAATAATTATTTTTTAACTGAAAATGTAAGTATTACATTTTTTGTTGAAAACTTTTTTTTTAGTTGAAAATACGACTATGTGGTTGAAAATTCATGTATTTTGTTGAAAAATCGTCTTTTTTTGGAAGAATATTAGTCTTTTTGTTCCTAAATTCATTTTTTTGTTGGAAATTTGACTATTTTGTTGCAAATTTGATTTTTTTAAATTTAAAATTAATTTTTCGAACTGAAAAGTTAACTGTTTTCTTTTTGGTTAAAAATTATTCTTCTCTGCTTGAGAATTGATTTCATTCGTTGAAAGTTGAGCTATTTTGTTGAAAATTTCATTTTTTATCCTAAAATTTGACTAGCCCATTTTTTGTTGGATATTTATTGTTTTAGCTTCATATTCGTTTCTAAAGTTGAAAATTGAACAATTTTGTTGGAAAGTTTTTTTTGAAAAGTTATATTTTGTTCGAAAATTCATCTCCTTTGGTAGCAAATTATTCTTCCTGCTGGAGGATTCATCTATTTCTGTTAAAAATTCATTTCTTTGGTTAAAAGTTCGTGTTTTTTTAGGCATAAAAATTAATTTTTCCAACTGAAAACTTGAGCACAAACCCAAATTTTCATTCAAAAATGCTTTTTTTCACTTATTTCTTAGGTTAAAAGTATAACTATTTCATCGCAAATTCGTTTTTTATTTATCAAAAATTAATTTTTTACTTAAAACATGACTAAGATATGAAGCATAAGATTTGAAACATTTAAGGCCCTGAAATCTTGTCTCCTATGTATATTTACATACAGTAATTGATATTTTCCTCCTTCGCAATAAATTTAATGATTCGAAGGTCACTCGGGATTTTAAAACCGAAATAAATTTGAAGAGCAGCTAGATCCTCATTCGCGAAGTCGGACGAGCTCGGGTTCGTGCTCGTGCATTTTCGGCTTTACACGATGCTGGTCTATGCAGCATGTAACAGAGCCGACTCACCAACAGGCTCGACAGGCTCGACAGGCTCGAATAGCCAGAAATCATTCGCTGCAAAACAGTCATACTAAATAGACGATGACAAACCTTTAGATATTTTTAGACTTGTTAGATTTTTATCACGGCTGAAAATTTTCAAAGTCCCTTCGCTAGTCTAATTCATGTTGTAGAAGTGAAAATATATCCAATAAATACGACTAAAATGTGATGTAAACCTTGTTTTTCTTTACCTTACAGTGAACTAGGGCTGCTGGCGACACCATTGAATGTAAGAAAAACGCGCCCAAAAATCTACCTCGCAGGTGGTGTGAAAAAGAGTTGCTTTTTCCTTCGAATAAGCAGGTCATCCTTCACCCTCCTTATTCATCACACAAACTACAATTATTTTCACATTGCTTCATTTCCAGTGGTAATTTGTCAACCCAAAATTGCCAAAAGTCAAACAAGTATCACTTGTAAAAGTGAAAATTTCTTTTTCACAATTGATTCGTATTGATGAGTTGGCAAGCGTACATGGACAGGAGTTGAAGCAGCCTCTGCTAGGCAAGTGACTTTTCGGTCATCTGGTCAGGTCCAGTATGCAGCTTCATAGAAATCTGTGGATTCCATCGCTGATAAATTGCAATTGGAACGTATTGTAATTTGAAAATCATGTGCATTAATTTCAATAGTGTGATACAATAATTGAATAAAAACTTTACGAAAGCACAAACTATAATTATTTTCACATTGCGTGATTTCCTATGGTAATTTGTCAACACGAAATTGCCAAAAATCAAGCACACATCATTTGTAAATGTGAAAGTCCCCTTTTTACAATTGCTTCCTATTGATGAGTTAGCAAGCGTACATGGACAGGAGTTGAATCAGCCTCTGCTCGGGAAGTGACTTGTCTGGCATCTGGTCAGGCCCAGTATGTAGCTTCATAGAACTCTGTGCATACCATCGCAGATCAATTGCTATTGCAATGTGTTGCAATCAGAATAATATGGGATTATTGAGACATTTTTGACTTGTAAAGTTTTCTGTAGAACTGAAGGTTTCACTTCCCGTATTTGAGAGATTGCTTAATTTTGCATTTGTTTCCGCTTCTGTTTTAGAAAAAGGGTCACAGCTGGGGCTATAAAACGCAGCACTCCAAGACAGTCCAGTCATTCACTTTTGTGACACCGCTGAGAGCACACCTTCAGCTGCAGCAATATAAGCGATTTGAAGCTGCTCGCTCAACTAGACAGAAATTATTCGCTGCAAAACAGTCACACGAAATAGACGATGACAAACTTTTAGATATTTTCCGACTTGGTAGATTTTTATCACGGCTAAAAATTTTCAAAGTCCCTTCGCTAATCTAATTCATGTTGTAAAAGTGAAAATATATATCCAATAAATACGACTGAAATGTGACGTAAACCTTGTTCTTCTTTACCTCACAGTGGCCTAGGCCTACTGGGGATACCACTGAACAAAACAAAAAAACACGCTAAAAACTCTACCTCGCATGTGGTGTGGAAAAGAGTTGCTTTTTCCTTCTAATAAGCACACCATCCTTCACCCACCTTATTCATGACACAAACTACAATTATTTTCACATTGCATCATTTCCAGGGGTAATTTGTCAACCCAAAATTGCCAAAAGTCAAGCACGCATCATTTTTAAAAGTGAAAATTCCATTTTGATAATTAATTCGTATTGATGAGTTGGCAAGCGTACATGGACACGAGTTGAAACCTGAGCTAGTGACATTCCTGTCATCTGGTCAGAAATATATTGCAATCTGAAAATTACGTAATTATTTAAGACATTTTTGACTTGTGAAGTTTTCTATAGAACTGAAGATTTTATTCCCTAGATATGACAGATCGTTTAAAAGTAGATTCTTTTTGCGTCAGTTTTAGTAAAAGCGATAGAGCAGGGGCTACATAAGGTAGCACTCGAAGCCAGACGAAATATTCATTCTTGCGGCACCGCTAAGAACACACCTCCAGCTGCAGAAAGACAATCTCATTTTTATCCGGACAGTTGTCGAGAAAAGTTATATCGAGAGCTGCTCTGCCCGCAATAGCAATCGACGAACGATACCAAATGGACCATAAAGTAAAAATGGATGTGAAAGTATTGTTAGTGATTCGAAAATACATAAAGGAATTGCAAGGTGATATTAATATATGTATATGGGAGAAAAATGACAGACATGAAAATGGTATCGTTTTTATATACTTATACATTTATTTAGTTATTTATTCATCACAAAAAAATTGCGAAGAGCAAATTTTTATAAAACTTTCCTAACACATGATGCTTTTTATGATCACACAGGCATACAATGAAGCTGTGATAAAGAAGGATGCAACTACTGATAATCAGAAAGTCAAAACTGTTCTTTTGCAGTCTTTAAGAAGTATTTAAAAAAAGAAGCTGCTAACATACAGCAACAAGTACAGGAAAATGTTAAAGGAACAACTGTTCAGAAGAGTCATGTCCTCTTTGACCCTCGTTTCAAAAGAAAAATCATGATTCTTCCTCTTCCACGATTTGCGATCCCAATCCTCAAAAAACAAAAGATATCACCGGTAAGTTTTCATGCATATATGAAGTTGCATCGTTATCAAAGTAGTATTCATGTAATAGTTTTATTGTTGTAAGTGCCAGCCGATGGTTTATGTGTCGCTCTGCAACCAACACCAGATTTCTCACGACATACAACCGGTCCGTCAGTATTGTGGATTATTTTGCTGACATCCCAGCCCCAACCACGTCAACCGTTTACAGTGAGCGCAAACACATTTATCTTAACAACACCGCCACCTCAGTTGACAAAATAAATTTAAAATAGTACGATAAGCACATCTACTATTAGGCATAATTCACCTTGTAGAAATAAAAATATAATGAATATCAGTAAAGTGTGATGTAAACCTTGCTTTTCTTTACCTCACAGTGGATTAGGCCCACTAGGGACACCAGTGAAAAAAACGCGCCTGAAACTCTATCTCGTAGGTGGTGTGGAAAAGAGTTATTTTCTCCTTCTAATATGCCTAGATTTGATAGGTTATTTAATTGTACATTTGTTTTCGCTTCTATTTCAGAAAAAGAGCCAGAACTGGGTCTAGATAGGACAGCGTTCCAAGGCATATGAGTCATTCACTTTTGTGGCACCACTCAGAGCGCTTCTTCAGTTACAGCAAGACAGTCAACTCTCCTTGAAGCAGTATTTGACAAATAGAAGGTTCGGCTCTTACAGCGCATCACTTGGCAGCACAGAAATTATTTGTTGGAATGCAGTCACTCTAAATGGATGGTGAGTATTCCTTAAATTTTTATGCACATGTACAATTTTCTGTAAAGCTTAGAATTTCTCAAAGTTCCTCTCTTGACGTGGCAGATTCTTTGCTTGTGCATTTTCTTTAACCTATTTCAGAATCAGAGCAATGTCTTTTAATCAATTTAGAGAAGAAATGGCATTCTGGGTCAATCTTTTCAATGGCAGTGAAAAAGTAACGCTTTGGGACGCAGGTACAAGTGGGGAAATGCAGAAAATTTAAAAGATTCTGGACGGCCGTGTTGAAGTGGAGTTTGGTGACAAAACACTCCTACACATTTTAGCTTTCAACGGACACAAAGACTTGATAATTTTTCTCTGCGAAAATGGTATTGATATGAACAAATGAGATCATAAACATTGGACACCTCTCTGCAACGCGGTTTCTGCAAATAATCCATGAAATTTCAAAATTCTCCGCAATCGTGGACCCGATCCGAAAGGATCGTCTCAAGAAGCTCTCAACATTCATTTACAAGATATGGCGTGATTACTTGTTCAGTACGCGACTTTGGCGGACATTTTCAGATCTACTTGCGATGATTCAGAGTTTTTAGATGGTTTTTTCAGTATATTGCCAAGCGTGGGTAAAATCAACGCTAATGATAGAATTTCTGGTTGTGGCAACTTGTATACCTTACATGATTCTTTGACACCTCTTCACTCCGCTGTCCAAAGTGGAAACGTAAATATATCCAAAAAACTTATTGAATTAGATGCGGATGTCCATGCGAAATCAGATAAAAATTTATTGCCCTTATATTTTGCAGCCATATATAATATGACTGAGCCTCTTCTTTGTGCTTGACAAACATTCCATCCTCCTCAGTTGTATGAAATATGTACTAAATTTGTGATAATAAGTAAAATACTCTCGAAAAAAGTGCTTCCGTAAATATAAGAAATGATGAAGGTTTAACACCGACTCACTGTGCGGTTCGTATACATGAATTTTGTCTAGAAATCATTATACTCCTCCTGAATAATGGAGCTGATGTAAATGATATTGATGATAGTGGTGCAACGCCGACTCTTTATGTAGAAAATAATGAAAAAATTCTGGAAATTCTGATGGATACAGGAGCGAATGTGACCCATATGTCTCCAAAACATTTTACACCTTTTACGAATGATTCTTTTAGGTTAATCATCGTGTGTAGGGTTCTTTTACAAAATGGCGCAGATGTAAATATTCAGAATTCCGCTGGTCAAGATATGCTGGAAATTTCCGATCAGAGTTATTCCTATACAAGCGTGAAAAATCTTGAGGGCATAATTACTCAAATTTAAGATGTCGATCGTGCAATTCGATACCTTGGACACTTTGCTGATAATCGCAGATTTGTTGATAATTTTGATGCGATAATTAATTAAAATTAATAATAATAATAAACCAGTGAGAATAGTGACACGAATGTTGAAAATTTAGATGTGGTCAATCCAAGCAGTAGATACATTTATTTTTGTTCATTAAAAAATCCAAAAATGCATTGGAATATTTCAAGCCTCAAAAATTGATTGCGTGAAATTCCCACAATTTTCGTATTAGAGAACACTGGAAAAAATGCATTCACAATACTGACAAATTTAATGCGCAGAATTCTTTGTATCCGGGTGCGAACTTGTATATGTACATGTATATGTATATGTATATGTATTTGAACCTGTATTGAACTGCGTTTCAACTCGCGAATGGTCTACCTATTATGTTCGATTTGCAGCTGCTAACCCTTGATTAGAGAGTATAGCATGAAGTTACCAAAATTACAAAAACTAGGATATCCTTTTCAGTTTTGAAAATGTTGTCCCAAAATTGTCTTACTTGTTTTTGGATAAGAATGAAGTTTAACAAACGATTCAATTATTTTTTTATATGCCAACATTGTTTTTCTTTAGTTAGCAGTGCATTAGGCCTACTGGGGATACCACTGAACAGAAAAAGACGCGTCTGAAACAAAATTACGGAACAACGGTAGAAATGAAGAAGAAATGCAGCCCCTACCAAGAGACAACATAACAGAAATACAATATAGCAATGTGAATACAGCAGCAGTAGCACTGCCGCACATCCCAATAACTAATGTCAGAATAGCATGAAAGTCATTCTGTATTACCCTGTACTACATTCATCGAGGACTATGAAAAAACTTAAGAAGGGATGAGAGACAAGGGCACCTTCATTTTGAAAAATTTACTAACGAAAATCCATTAAAATAACAGGGAATGCGAGTCCATCACACGTAAGTAGGGCTGACCAAACGCATACCGTAACCACGAAAACACCAAATCTAGTGATAGTGGAAAAAGCGGTAAGCGTCAGACCGAACTGCGCTACTACTTAAATTATTAGAGGCAGACGTTAGCGCGTTCATTATGGTCGCCTGAAAAGAATGAAACATACCCCAAACAAACAGTAGAATGCTGCGACACGTGCGAGCATGTACGTGCAGATGGTCCATACACATGCAAAGCTATGTCACATAATTGCTGAGAGAGGCGAAAAGCATTTTCTCTCGCCTTGGCCAGTTGCATGGCATGAGGTGTACATGGAGTCACGGCCGGCACACGCGAAGACTTCCTGGGTCGCCCTCGCTCCTTCTTCACCAATTTTCTCCCGCTCACACCTGACGTCATCCTCCGAAAAGGGCTTTCCAAAGCATATACCAGGGACAGATAGAATGAGACCCCCGTGCTCAAGGTTCATAGGCGCTGTAAGAACACCATTACCGACAATTTTTGCGGTTTCTCCTTTTTTGGAAAATCTGAAATAAAATTACAACAAAATTAAATCAAGTTAAAATGCTCTTTAAATGATGGGTAAACTATTGCACACCTAACACCCCTGACGTACGAAAAATGAGTGCGTTCTTGAAAATTTTTATCTTTAAGTTCACGAAAGGCACGCGTACAAGAAAACCATTACGTCACTTGTCAAGCCGATGAATCAACTCGAAAGCAAAATTCTTCAGCAAAAGTGACAGAACACAGAGAGATGAAAGTGTCAAAAACCTTGTCTGCCTGATGGCCCCAAACCGCAATACAACATGAATTTAATAAATCTTTAATGTGGGCAACCCGAAGCAACAAACTTTCCGTTTTCGGAATAGGGAGAAAAGAGTTGAATAAGAGTGCAAATGGCTGACAAAGGAATTTTTTGGAACACACTCAGAATCGAACATCGACAAGTCAAAATCTGCAATAAATTATCCAGAATTTTCGACGGCATTCGCAGGAACGTTAACTGAATCAGCGACAACCAGATCAGACGTAGGGACCGACGAAGTATCACCGTAAATCAAGGAACACAAAAAATTGTCCACGTTCGAGTCATCGTGAGAAAAGAGGAAGATGTCATCTCGACGACACACCGAGCACAAATGACATAAAACGCCAATAAACAAATCCCACCATATAAGATGAAACATGAACCTTACCGGAATTTCTGTGTGTAACACACTAATAGGGTAGATCCATAGCCAGGTTGTTTCATGAATAATGCTTTTTTGATAGTTATTTCATTGTTTTAATCCTTTAAAATAGTATTAAGAACATAAAAAAATTAAATATTTTGAAAACTCATACACGAGATGAAAAAGAAATTAAATAAGCAAAGTTTTGGTGAGAATGTGCACATTCATCGGGCAGATTTTTTACTGACAATGTTATATTTTAAGAATAAAACAAAAACTACACATCCTATTAAAAAGTGGCTCATGTCAAATTTGTAGATCTTGTTTGAATGTAAGATTTTTCTCTGATCATCATTTGTCGTATCTTGCACAGTTTGTCCGTAAAATGGAATTTTTGAACTTGATCTTTAGTTTAGGACACTGAAAGAGTATACCGAAGTCTAATCGAATCTGCCAATTCTTTCGAAAGTTTTCGTGCTCACAGACAGAGAGACAGGCAGACAGACAGGCAGACACATTTGTAAAAACCTGTTTTTGGGGCTCAGGGGGTCTCAAAATGTGGATATTTGACTAAAACCGGAGGGATCAAATTTTACAGAAATCTAATACCTTCTCTAGATGAGAATGTATAAATTAATTAATTTGTCATGAATAATGATTTTTTGATAGTTATTTCATTGTTTTAATCCTTTGAACTAGTATTGAGACCATAAAAGAATTAAACATTTTGAAAACCCATACACGAGATGAAAAAGATATTATATAAGCAAAGTTTTGATGAGAATGTGCCCATTCATCGGGCATATTTTTTTACTGCTAATGTTATTTTTTAAGAACAAAACAAAAACTGCACAACCTATCAAAAAGTGGCTCATGTCAAATTTGTAGATCTTTTTTGAGTGTAAGATTTTTGTCTGATCATCATTTGTCGTATCTTGCACAGTTTGTCCGTAAAATGGAATTTTTGAACTGATCTTTAGTTTTGGAGACTAAAAGAGTATACCAAAGTCCAATCGAATCTGTCAATTGTTTCGAAAGTTATCGGGCTCACAGACAGACAGACAGTCATACAGACAGACAAACCGGCACATTCGTAAAAACCTGTTTTTTGGGCTCCGGGGGTCTCAAAACGTAGACATTTGACGAAAACCGGAGGGATCAAATTTTACACAAATATAATACCTCCTCTATATGAGAATGTAAAAATTATAACAATGTTGGGAATGGCTCACATATTCTGAATGTAGTGAAATCGTGCAAACCAAATAGTTCTCGTTCAATTCATATAAAATTCAGTATAAATTATGTTTGTCATATAATACCGTAATAAATCAGGGATTATAATAATGCATTGCACATAAATACTTACTATTAATAAAGAATCAGGTTAGTTTATGTATTGAATGTACGTATAGCACAGATCATATGTTTTTCAAAAATAAACTATCATAACATTTAGTTATTTTAAAGCGTATAATTTTCTGCTACACACTCACGACAGAATAATTATGGTAAACACGAGAGTATTTTCAGACATAAACACGCCTGCTTATCACCTGACTATATAACTTACTGCATCATTATTCGGATCCGTCGATACAATTCGTTGAAGAGTTATCCATATTCGCTGAATCTTCTTGAACAAAACATAATAACTATTTTTATTTTTCGAATACAATGGCTTATTACACTGCACCGTCGTGTATTTGAAGTGCGAGAAATGCTAGCGCTTCGCGCTGAGAGTACGACTAACTTCGAAACTTGCGACTGGGACCGACAAGACATCTCGCACACGAGAAATTTAATAACATTTCATGTTTGTGCGTATAAAAAGAAGCTTATAAATTCTTTCAAAATCATTGTCTATACATTTTCACTCGCTGAATCCAAATCTGAACTTATTTTTTGACATTTCTCAAGTAATTGAGGAATTTTCGGCGGGACCGACAGGACATGCAATCAAGGTACGCACGTCTGAGAGTGCAGTTTAACTAATTTTTTGAAAATTGAAATTGACTATTTAATTCTCTACGAGTGAAATTGGTTGAAGAACTATCCGAGTGATAAATCTAACCCAAATTTACATTGATCTTAATATTTTTTCTTACATGAAAACCATTTAAATATACGTGGGATCGACAGGACATGAAAACGAAGGACAACTTTAAAAAATTTTGTAATAATCGATAAAACAAGAATTGAAGTTACAAAATTAATTTTTTTATAGTATTATTCATACTAATTATATAATCTAGGTTGCAGAGAAATAAATAAGTGTAATAGTAGTTTGAAGTTGTTAAAATCCGAGAAAACTCGTACTGGGGACACGGGACCGACAGGACATTTTTTACGGTTTTTTTTTATTTTTAACTACAATTAAAAATAATCAAGATTCATCAAAATGAGGGAGGTTGTTCTTCATGTTGAGATCCTATTATAAGAATTTTTTCCATTGCGTACCTCTTCATTATCATTGATTTCAGAGCTTGGAGACAAAATGGACAACTTGTTGAGAATCATCCTTACATGGTTTCAGTTTACCAGCATCTCTCAACAGTACACTCTCAGCCTCACCAGACTCTGCAGGTCTCTTTGCAATCTAAGAACACGCAAGAGTAAATTAAATTAATAGCATAAAGCAACACGAAGAAAGCTTTTCACTGCATGAATCACTGCACGAATGGGCTGAACACCTAAAATATGGCACTGACCTCTGTCAGTGCCAGCCGAAGAAGGGGCAAGAACTGTTTACACCTCACGGTCGACATCACACATAATTAGTCGCAATAAAACAACGACACCTGGACGATGTCGACTGGAAGTATATGACTCTAGGACTGAAGAGCCTTCGTCTCGTTCTAGTGCAAGATAATCAAACCCCTTTCGGATGACCAATCCCGGAGATTCGTTAGGTTCTCTGCCCCAAAACAGAATGATAGAATTAATAGCAGATGCGTTCCGGGACAGTAAAATCACTGTTAATCTTTGCCACGGGAGAATCGAAGTACCATCCTCCGAATTAAGAACGAAAATAATCGCCGAATATCACAATATTCTCGTCGGTGTCCATAAAGGTGTTACGAAAGCGTACAGCCGTATTAGGGAATGTTATTCTTGTCCCGGCTTACGAGACGAGATAAGCGAGTTTATTCGCAATTGTAGGAGCTCCTTTGAGCCAAAACTTGTACGGGCGCGGACTCGTGAACCTATACTGATCACTGATACGCCCATAGCACCCTTCGAAAAAGTATCACTAGACACTGCGGGAAAGTTCCCCACTACCCTAAGTGGGAATGACCATATCCTGACTATGCAGGATAATTTCAGCAAATACTGCAACAAAGAGAAATTAACTCGGCACGAGCGTCAAATGTCCCAGAATAATCTAAGACCGGAAAACCTTAAAGCGAGCAGTTGCTGAACTCAAGCACGCCGAAAGATCAACTTAGGTGCTCAAAGCAGTCGATGCCAGCCTCGACGACTACATCCACGCTGCAAACCGAATCCTGGAGGTCGTCCACACGTCCCGTCAAGGGCGAATGCATCTCGCCCTCTTAACATCTGAGCAGTTGGAGCCAATCTATGGAGATATCCAGGATCATCACCCTAGAGTCGACTTCCCGATCCCAGGACCACAGGTGGATACTGAAGAGTTATCCAGCGTCGTCACCATCGCAGCCTCTACAAAAAGTAAATCCTGAGTATACTTGTGGACGTTTCATTATTGGAACAAACGTTACTACCTGATGTACCAATTACATCCGGTACCAGTGTTCCAATCAGTACTGAGGTGTGCTTCAGGAAGTGTTTACGTCCTACCGAAATTTTCTCACATTGCCGTGGGAGAATTCCACACACATCTTACTGAATCATAAAGAGATAGAATCATGCACGAGGACCTCATATCACATGATTTGCAAAAACAACTTACCTATTATCTAAAACACGAAGCATCGATCATGCGAGAGCGAACTGCTCTTAAACCCTTCGACAGAAGGCCTTCTCAGGTGTGACATCCGAGTGACCTATGGCAGAGAATCGGAATGGGTTCCCATTGACTCCTTGAATGGATGGCTCTATTCCCTAGCTGAGTCCCTCTCGGTCGGATTAAGATGTTCTAATCACACTGAAACGCTAATTGACTTGGAAAAAATTGGAATAATCCAAATCGCACCAGGATGTCAGCTCAGAACGCAGGATAGAACGTTTTTCGGACCAACCGAATGGATCGGATCGATGGAGGTTATTTATGAACCCCTCCTACATCTAAATTTGGCCGATGTATCTCCACTCCTGCATGAGCAAGGGGAATTTATTTTAGTGACTGAAGAAGAAAGGCAAACACCAAAGGATGCCTCCGTCGAACGTGAAGTTTTGGTAAAAACAAGAAAACCCTGTATAAATTGGAACGACAGCTGAACGAGATAAGCCTATAACGTTGATTTAGAGCTCATCACCTGATATTGATCCATGGTTCCTATGTCGGCCTTACCCTGCTTGCTTTATTGTGCATTTTCTTTTGCTACCCTCGTATCACGGACGGATTTGCAAAAATGCGATGTCAAAAAATTAAAAAAACTTATTACTAAGCAATTCGGAAAGGGAAGTAACGTCCAGGGAGGGACTAGTCCATTGAGAGGCAGCAAAAGGTGGTGGCTAAAATAAATCCATTTATGAAGGATAACAGACTCCCTCTCAACTGACTATGCCCTATTTCCTCTATGAATTATTCTGAAAAAAAAAATTTTTTTTTTATAAAAAAAGGAGAGGACTAAATAAATAAAAAAGGGTAATAGTAAGCATATTCGGACCCCCCCCCTTTATCTTTAGTCGCAGCAGGCGTTCCAATCCTCCTCTGGATCGTCCTCCTGAACTGGCTGGGCCGCCAAGTGCAGATACCTCTCCACGCCGATAGGAACTCAAGCGCGGGTTACCTCTTGAAGGGGAACTGCAATCATATAGGAGCAAAAGCGGAAGTATAGATCCTACGATAAAAAAAGGAAGGGAAACCACGATTGAGAACCACTACCTACCAACGGAAAAACGTCATCCTTGGCCCCTGGTGCCCCGTCTTAGTCCTACATCCTTCAATAAGGATAGGCACTCCGTCATCGGGTGCATATAATTGCGCCGAATAAGGAAAAAGGTGCAAAACATTATCACCTAACCTGCCAAAATATTCAAAATTAATAGAAAAATCAAATGTCCACTTACAACAGCCCAATAACCCCGCCCAAGGTAGGCGTCCTTTTCTGAATCAATACTCCTGGAACCATTTAGCCCGGATGTAAGGTCGTCGCGTGGATATCTTGAGGGTCCCATCGAAGGGCTAGATGCCCTACGACCCATAAAAGGGCCCCCTATTGAGGAAGGGCTCCCTTAGTGGCGCTGCCGTCCACGATGAGTAAAGAATACTGAATCTACAAAAAATGGGAAGAATGAACATCCTTAAAACCTTCCTACCTCCCAAGGGGAATCGAAAACATTCCAACTCGGATCGGCTTAGAAGAAGTAACATTTTGAAAAAACAAAATTTGGATTTGAAACTGAGGTTTTTGACCAAAGCTGTGAGAATTGGACAATTGAACGACTTGACATGAAAATGCCAAAAATAGGACAATTTGAAAATATTAAAATTCAACATTTTTAGATTTGAATTTCAGAAATTAGATTATTTGAAATTTGAATAAAATCAAAGTTCTATCATTTTAAATTACGAGTGTTCAAATTGGATATTTAGAAATTGAAGTTTTGAATCTGATTAATTTTAAATTCAAAGTGAATAAAGATTGAAGGAAATTGCAATCGAAAACGAAATTGAATCTTCAAAGCTAAGGTGTCTGAAATTGAGACTAATTAAACGAAATTTTCTAAAAATTACGACATTTAATTAAACTACTTTGGAACAGACAAAACCAAAGCAACACTCAAAATGAATAGTAAACCTTGAGATTTAAACTGATTCAATTGTAATTTCCTAGTAATTTAACAAATGTAAACCGATCAAAACCTCATAAGCTAATTTCAATTTGAAAAAGGAAACAACTTTAAAATAGTATATTCATAATTAAAAGCTCTTATTAAATTTCGAATTTTGGATATTGGGTCGTTTGAAATTCGAAGGAATTAAAATTTTAATATTTAAAAATTAACAACGTTTAAAGCTAGATAATTTAAAAAAATTGAAAAATTTTGAGTTTGAACAATATTAAATTCAAAGCGATTAGGATTTGACGATTTAATATTGAAAACTATATTGAATGACTGAAAGCTAAGGCTTCTGAAATTCTGGAATTTAAAATTGTTATTACATTATAAAATTATAATTTAACATCAAAAACAATTAGACAAATTCTTCTAAGGCAAAGAAAAAAAGGAAATTGAATTATTCTAAAAACAAAACTTTCAAAATAAATAGCAATCTTGAATGGGAAACATTAAAAATGGACAAATATCTACTTAAGAACGTCGAAACTTAAACGAGTGCGAACTTCATTTAAAACTGGAAAAACTTTTTATTAAAGCTTCTTAAGCTCAAAACCTTTAAATTTAAATTATTTGAAGTAAATTGAAATCGCTTAAAAATTAATAACTTCATATTTCTATTTTTACTTTCCAAATTCAACCAATTCAATTTTAATTGCAAAATTTAAAAAAAAATTATGAAAGCCAAAAATTTAAAAATGTAGCGTTCAACACGTAAATCCAAAACACTAAACTTGTAACTATTTAAAATTGCTGAAATCATTCATTTACTGATGTATAAATTTCAGATAGTTGAATTATTGTTTTTTTTTTAATTCTAAACTGAATTTTTAATTTTTTTTTGTTCCAAATCTTCCTTTAGAATTACTATCCATTCTTGAAAATTTCTAATGGAATATTTTTCAATTTGGAATTATTTATTTGTTGAAATCTGCAACTAAAATTCGGACAATTTTAAGATATCACATTGAAAATTGAAATAGAGAATAGCAAGATCAAACTGTTTTAGAATTGCGCATTCAAAACTATAATTTTAAATTAAAATTGTAGGAGCTTTAAGGACAATAAATATATTATTAATAAGTATCATGTCAGTGACATTTAAGACGACTGGATGTATTTTTGTACAAGAAATGTGATTTTTGTCAAAGAAAAATATCGCTGTCATTTTCACCGTTCAAAATTGCAGAATTTTAAATATTGCGAGAAATATTTTGAATCTTTAAGGTTTAATTATTCCAAACACTTTGAAAATTATTCGCTTCCCAATCGGAAACTTTCAACAATGACAAAAAACGCGCGAATTATGAAATACGGAAAATCTCCCAGTATAATGCAAGTTTTCCTGGCTTTCTTCCGATTCCTCCGGGTAGGTGGCCACCCTGATTGCTTAGGATTTAGAGATATTTGACTGTCCATTTAAAATCAATATCATAAATCAAATATTCAGAACTAAGCAAAAAAACTAACTAAGCTTCGAACGTTATAATTTTCATTGCTTTATTTAAAGAAATTTTTTTCCATCAATAAAATTGCTAAATTTTAATGTATAAATAAATATTGAAAACTTATTATTCCTAGGAAAAAGATTCATGTAAGTTGAAGAGATAATTAGAAATTTTGAAAAGATTCAAAATTAATTTAGAATTTGAAATAATTTCAAACGACTTAAGCAGGGTTTCTACGTACGTCGACAAATCCAGCTACATTCCTACTGAAATTTCGATGCAATTATAGCTCACGACCTAATTTAAGGCCATGTGACGAGTGGGCCACGTGACTAGATTCCTAGCTTGCCGACACTTTTTTTATTTCATAACTTATTTTCACACGAAGTGCCACATCGAGTTGAAAATTTGGGATACTAAACAGA
>JAWWEA010044128.1:0-10291 GCA_035222095.1 Andricus quercuspetiolicola | reverse complement strand
TTTTAATTATTTACCAATAATAATTTTTAAAATTAGAGAATACAACCCTGCTGTAGAAAATAAAAGATTCCTAAAAGTTTAATGTCATCAGTTCGCAACAAGAAGAAAACATTTTCGTATTTAAATAAAGTCTGTACATGTGGTTAACTATTGCAATGAGAATCACGAAATTCGTTAATTAGGTCTATTAAACTTACATTCGATGCCGTTAAAAGTACGATCAATAGATCATCATGATTAAAAAATGTTGTACCAGTACAACATTTTCGTTAGATTATAATTAACATTTGCAAACCACAAGGCACAAAATCTTTCTCTTTCTAGGCTTCTACGATACAATTTCTCATAATCTATACCTGGACAAGCAGCCACAAGTATTCCAATGAGTTGAGCGAAATTTCTGATCTTCCAAAATTTCATATTAAAAAATTGATCTATCACAATGATCGGACGTCCTCTCTTCTCTGCAGTTACTTCTACGGTCATAGCCACGGTATTTAAAATAAAACCCGAAAATTGAGCTCTCGTGCTCGGAATTAAATTACTCTTCTTATGATTTATGATGAAACCTAAGGACTCTAACACATTGATCGTTTCAGTTACGTTTAACAAACAGGCCTCATGGTCTTCTTCTACACATAGAATATCACCTAAATAAATTGTAGACAGAAAACCTTTGCTTCTCAAGTGCGACATAACTGGCTTCAAAAGTTTTGTAAAAACATACGGACTAGTAGATAAACCACTTTTAGCATCTACAGGAACCAAAAAGTAAGCATCTTTTAGGTCTAAATTACACATGAAGAACTTACGTTATAATAGTCCAATTGATGTTCCCAAGTCTTCTAACAGAACATGATCAGTATAGAGAAACTGATTAAGCTCCTTTAAATTTAGAATAAATCATTTTGACACGTCTGGTTTGTCGACTAAACAAATTTTGACAAAAATTAACCAGGTTCTGAGCAACACGGTTCAACTGCACCTATGGGCAGAAGCCTATTGACTGCAACTTGAGTGTCATCGAAATTATCTTTGTACCAGACCGGTTCCAAAGGTGTATTTAACACTGTAGAATCAAATTATACTTTGTAAGCTCTTCTCAATTTATCAAAAACTTCTTCACACGACCTGTTGTCTTTACCTCTAATTCTTGCGAGGATTCTGGAATCTCGATTGGTTCTGAGGTTTGAAATGATTCTGTTAGTAGGCCATTCGACCCTGAAAACGAAGGGTATTTTAGTTAATGTTTCTGGGATCATTCAAATGGATTCTCTTATGAGGACTCATCCTCGAGTTCCCTCTTCCTCTCGGGGATGTGATCCAGGAGTTTGAATGAGTCCTTTTTGGCTACTGCCTTTGCGTCTCTAATTTTATCTGCGAGGTCTTTTCTAAATATAAAGTCATAGTGCTCATTCTTTTCTACAATATGCCGAAATTCTTTAGGATCACCCGGCAGAATGTACGCAATCCTTGCCTTAGATTAGGTGTGGTGAACTGCGGCAAATAACTAAGCTGTGTTATAAAGCTCCTCCAAGCTCCTTCTCCTAGATTCTCCATCATAAACCATTTTTGTCATCGCAGAGCCTAAGGCAGATAATGCTGATCTAGAAAGATTTTGTGTGTTCACAAGATGATCATCCCTTTTGAACCCCGCATCATTTATGAAAGCTTCCACCTCTGGATTCAGTTTTGGAGTTTCTTGCCTATAATTACCTTGTTTGGGATATTCCTGCAAAATGTCCTGTTTAACTTCCTTAGAAACGCCCCATTTAAGCCATTCCTTTTAAAGAGACACGAGTGGAGTGTGTAAAGTAACCTCTTTATGTACCTCAGACGCAGGATTTTCTCCCAAAACATCTCGGGACTTTCCTTCAACGACAGGCTCCTTAGTAACGAATTAATAGGTCTGCTTGAATTCCGCACAGGAATTGAATGATCTTGAGATGTCTGATCTGTATACAAAATAAGAGCATAAAAAAGAACTGCACAATCTCGCGTCTCACGTAAGCTACGCCAGTAAGATTATTTTCAAAATATGAGAATATCCAAGTAAATACATTACCTGTCTCACCCCTCGTGTGAACTCCACTCTCCTTTTCATTTTCTTTGTCTACAGTCTCTTGGGCATAAATATCTGCATGAGGACCTTCTGACGATTTCTCTAATTTGCGTTATAACTTCTTAAATTACTTACGAATCTTTGCCATCTCCTCACTCCTCTCAGAGAATCTATCTCACTTGTCTTTTTTCCCTATCATAAAGATATATTAGGAAACTTTCAAAAAACTGTAAAATACGTATAAGCAATAACGAATTAAGGAAATCAAAAACGATAATCAGCAAGAAAAATATATGGTCACACCAAGTACAAAATACGGTATGAGATAACAAAGAATGGAGTGCGCGCAAGGATGGTGCGTTTTTGCAAATACAACCCTAAAATTTTGGTCAGATCAACGGAAAGGTTCGGAATTACAATTGTATTATGAAGCAGAAGGTGTGACACATAATTGCAAATTACCATAGATTTTGCGGCAATTTTATTAACTAGGTTTACCTGGGGGTTTCTTTTAAGGCTAATTTCACCCTCTTCTAAATGTTCGTATTATTCCAACAAAGTAATTGTTCTTTATGTATGTTTACGTGAATAGTGGCTAAACAAATATTCTCGTGTAACATTTCTTTTTTTAGGATGTCTAACATCAACTCGGGTGTCACATTAGCCCTGCTGCTACATTACCCGAGATGCCACATAAAGCTATGTTCATCATTACCCAAAGTACCATATTTCCTCATGTACTGCACTAAATTCCAAGGTTATACTGCCCTGCCCTGTAATGTTCAAAATTGAATAATAGAATAATCGTGAAGAAGTTAAAATAATTTGAATTATTTAATGTCACCTAGGTCCCATTTCATAGAAGTTATCTAATGTAACCTATACTGCTGTACCCTCTGATCTAATGATCTATAATAAGGCCGGCTTCCGCCATATAAGCTGTTATTTCCATAGAGGGAATGCCTACAAGATGACCTGATTCACAGAAATGATTTTCAAAATGCTTCACTCTGAGGCTTACGGGCACATTGCAGTCGCAAAGGATGTGATGTGCTGTCTGTTCACGGAGGCCGCACTTTCGACATCGAGGATTGTTGTTGATCTTAATGTTAGTCAGTTGCTTCTTTGAGCGACAATGGCACGTGAGCATTTAGACCACTATTTTCACCTGTTTGCTCTACAGTATGGTTTAGGTCCGCTTAGGGCATTTGTAGCCCTGCTTTTTTCGAGCATACCTGCTTTCTCGTTATCTTCAATGTTCTTATGTTCAGGAACCCAGATCAACTTGACCCCGCTTTTTGCGGATACTACAAGAAGCTGGTGAAGGCACCTCGAGACAACTTTGGATTTAAACTCTTCCGACTGAAGAGCTCTCAAAGCAGCTTCTCTGTCGGAACATATGTAAATGTGGTGATTTACAAACCCACGATTACGAATCTTCCCTAGACATATCTCAATAGCCACGATTTCAGCTTGAACCAGGGTAGGGAATTCGCACAGTGCGATTGTTATCACCGCATTAGGTTTCATCGCAATTACTCCAGCTCCAGCACCAAGGGAGTCCTTAGAGTCATCTGCATACCTGAAGTGTTCCTAGGGCCAGTCCTTCCTTTTTTTGGAGAGATCACCTTAAAGGTCGAATGCGTATTCTTTCAGCATGTTATCAGAGTGCATGTAAAGCTTCTCATCGCCCAAAAATGCGCTCTTCAATAAATCATGCAGATCAAAGAGACCGTCATCGCTATAACCCTCCCTTAGGCAAAGTCCGCATGCCTCTGCTGCAGCCCTTCGCTTAATTGGATGGTGCATTAGTGGCACACCTAAGATGGACACCAATGCCTCTGTTAGGGTTGTTCTTATTGATACGGTAATTGCCAGACAAAAGGCCCTTTGTAGGCTCTTCAGCTGTTTCCTGGAACTAACCAATCTGGTTCTTGGAACACAGATCAATAAGGCGAAAGTTATAATTGGTATGATGAATGCAGTGTATAATCATTACACTATCAGTTCCCAGGTTTTTCCAATCGCGCCTCTAAAAGCCCTGCAGGCTGCTTTGGCCTTTTTTACTACCGCATCAACATGTAGTTTCCAGGTTTGTTTACGGTCAAGGATAGGGTCAAGCTGACATGGAGTATTCGATCTTTTTGTCATGAAATGTAGGGATTGCAAGGTCAGATAGTAGCCTGCGTCTCGTTAAAACAAATAATTCAGTTTTATCTGAGTTAGCAGATAGGCTACGGCCGTTGCACCAATCTTTAACGATGTTGAGAGAATTTAGCATGAGTTCGACTAAAGTTCCCTCATGTTTTTCTGTTACCAGTATGGCAAGGACATCTACATATCTTTGTGTCTAAAAACCTGATTCATTTAGCCTACGAATCATATTATCAATGACGAGTGCAGGATAAAACTCCTTTATGTGGACATCCCATTTTAACCTTTGCTTTCACATTGCTACGGTGTCGGGAAGCCTGAAAAATCTTGTCACATAGCATAGAGCGCAACCACCTATTAACACTAGTACGTACACCATGTTCCTCAGCAGTATTGAATGCAGACTCCGTAGGGGTGTTACTAAAGGCATCCCCTATGTCAAGAAACGCTGCTATCGTTACATCCCATATTCGTCCTTATTGGAATGCGGGAGATAAATGCATGGAGTGCGTCAATAGTGTATTTGCCTTTCTTAAGGGCGAACTGATAACAATGAAGAGGTTTATATGTAGGATTTTCTCCTTCATATGAAAACCGACTAACTTCCCTAATGTCTTCAACATAACGAAGTTAGGCTAATTGATCTGAATGATTTGGTCTCGTAGTAAGAGTTCCTCTCCGGCTTTGATATAAAGATTGCTTTCACCTTCTTCGATGCCATCGGGGTATAATATCTTATAGCTATGAACGCCCTAAAGATGTTATACGTTGGTCCATCTGAACATTCAAACTTTCTTGAATCAACGCCGAGAATATACTGTCATCCCCAGAGGCTTTGAATAGGTCGAAACGCCGAACGACCCATCTTGTTTTTGATTGTGTTCCTATCCGGCCTGTCATTCTACAATATTTTTCATTGGTCCTATGTTCTGGGCCCATATGAGAAGTTCGGCCTAACAGCATCCCTTCCTCCGACTGGTACCCAGGTTCGAAACCAGGGAGGTGCACCTGCATGAGGTGTTTGAGGATTTCGCTAGCCGTTTTTGTTATGTCGCTTGTGGACTAATTTAATGTCCTCAGCTGACATGTAGGTTTTTTTGAAGTTCTCTAGAATTTTGCAGTTTTAGGTACATTTTGAATGCCCTAACAATACCATCTCCATGAGTTTCTTTCAGTTTATTGCATTACGTTAGTATATCTTGCTACACGAACCTCATACGAATCCTATTTTCCAGTTTTCCTGGCTCTATTAAGCAGTCTTCTAGTTTCCTTTTTCAAGTCCTGAAATTCATAATTCCATTAAGGAGCATCCTTACCTGGCTTTCGAATACGAAGGGGACAATTATTCTTATAAGATTTACATGCAGCCCTTTCCACTACATCCACAGTAAATTCCAGCTGATCAATTGATCTTATTCTCCTAGGAATAACTTCCTGTGACTCTCCATGATCTTCCGTATATTTATCTCAGTCAGTTGCTCTATGGTTCTTATACCTATTCAAATCATATCCGTCATCTATCAGTAAAAAGCACATATACCCGTAATCTCATAGGTATGTCTGATAGGGATGTCTCATGACATTTAGATGTCACAAAGATTTGTGTATTTTAGCGATTAAATATGGTTAAATCGGTAGTTAAAAGATAATCTAAAGGGTCCTCACCCCTGTTGTAGATGTTCTTACTATTCCATATTGTATGATGGTCATGCGCATCGCATTCAGTGGTCAGTGGTCATCATTTCGAACTCCAGTATTTCATCAAACGTCTTCACTGCTCTAATGTCGTCGGGTCTGGAGAATTGAATAGCAGGTATGATGAGCAAATCACTATGGGCTGACGTCTTCCTCTACTTTTGTGCTCGATGTTAATCGCTGCCAGGGCTTCAGAACAGAACCTAGGAAAGCAACTATATTTAATGTCCTTTCTGACACGAATGGTCGTCCTAGGGTTTTCATCAGTACTATTGTAGACTATAGAACCGTATTTTTGGCTTATACATTTTATTTCTGCCTTGTAACATCAAGGCTCCTGAATACGCGTAAAAGCCGTATGTTCTACTGTAATACGTCTCCCTAAGATAACCGACGCAGATTCACAGTGGTGAAGATTATTATTGCTAAGACGAAATTCACTGATACCTCTTTAAGTATTTTTAATTAGACAAAAACTGGTCAGAATCGTTTCTTTTCTTCTCAAGAATAATATCGTGACAAGACAATAATTTGGACAGCAGTCTTTATTGTTGTAAGCAAATTCAATTATATCGCATTTTTCAAAATACACATCGAAATACACATCGAAAATTAAACTGTTTCATGGAAACCTAGTTATTTTGGGTTGAAATTTCAACTAAGCTGGTAAAGTATTTAACTATTTGGTTGAAAATGAACTTTATGTCAAAAATTAATATTTTTGTGTGTAGAATTCTACTTCTTCATAGGAAATTGTTTTTTTTCATCTTAACAATTCGACAATTTGTGTAAAAATTGGTTTTCTCTCTTGGCTGAAAATCCTTCCCGGTTGAAAAATAAACTATTTGAGTTAAGATGTACTGTGTTGAAAATTTGCCTTTTTGAAAGAAAATAATCCTTCTTGGTTGAAAACTCATCCCTTTAGTTCAAAAATCAACTACTTGGTTAAAAAAATATTTCTTTCGTTAAAAATGCAATAATTATACTTGAGCAGATTGCACTTCTGTTGGAGGTTCCTTCGAGTTGCAATAACTTTAAATTTATTATCATTACTTTCATTTAATTTTATAAATTATATCTTCTACTTTCCAATTCTTTGCAAGAAACAGTAACACTTTACCGCCCTCCCCACCAAATCGTATTAAGTAATTTGTGTATGATCCCTTATTGAAAAAGAACAATAATATTCAATTGACTGTAGCATAACACAGTTTTCTCCGTGACCGGGAAAAAATGATAGGAAAACCCCAACATTAAGAAAATCCGCTGCCTCTTTATGACAACAATTATTGTTAATTTTTAAAAAAATTAATAAGCGTAATCATATAATCCACCATAAAAATATGTACAATAATTGAAACCTTGGGAGATATCAAGTTGAACCAATAAAAATCTGTTTTTGTGGAATCATTGTTTAAACTGTAAACGTAATATGTAAATATAATTCTTAAGACGACGCAATTCATTCTTCGACATACACGTATACAATGAAATGGAGCAGATAAAACATATGAAGCTTTATTATTAACTGAAAGTGGTTTTGTTTTCGAGGCTTCAGTTTGAGAGATCGATTGAGATAGCATCTAGCGGCTATGAAAATACCACGTGGACCATTTTGCATCGGGGTGGGGGCAGTGGGTGAAAAGGAGGGGTTCTGCAAATAAAAATTGGCTACATGAAACAAAGAGAACCGTAAAGTATGTACATAGAAACATCTTATTAAAAATTCCTTTTCTAGCTAACTCAGTATCATATATTGACGTCCACTGTCATCTACTCCGATAAAAAATGAAGATCACCGCCAGTACTCTATCCATCGCTTTTACCGTTTTCCTTAATTCTATTGGTGAATATATGATAATATAATATTAGATTCAGCATTAAAAGTACGTTAAAAATCAAACACAATTATTTTCATATCTGACGTAATTTTTAATTTAAAATACAAAGTCAATATTAATACAAAATGTGTGTATATTAATGTATCTATACTTTTCTCTGAAGGTAGCAGTTGCAAGATCTTTCATACATTTTTCAAGCAAAAAATATTAATTTTCAGCAAAAAAGGTACATTTCAACCAAATAGATCAACTTTCGACCAAGATAATTTATTTTGTACAAAAAAAGATGAATTTTGAACGTAATGGTTGAGTTTTTCAACCAAAAAAGATTTTAATTTAAACTTAAAAATAATTTTACCCAACCAAAATAGAACAATCTTTAATAGAGTAGTTGAATTTTTAACTACAAAAAGATTTTTTATTTGAATGAAAATTAACTACTTTATTGCCAATTGAACAAACTAAAATATCTAATCCTTTCTCGATGACAAACTTTTCTTGTTTGAAAATTCAACTCTTTCCTTGAAAATTCTTATTTTCTGAAGATCTAAATATTTTGTTGAAAATTTGTTTCTTTTAATGGAGATTGTAATCATTTTCGGTATAAAATTCAATTTTTTGGTGAAGAACGATCTTTTTTGTGAAAAATTTATATTTTTGATTCAAAAATTCTACTGTTTAATTAAAAGTGTATCTTTTTCAGTTTTAAAATTTCATGATTTGATTAGAGTTTGATTAAGTATTTCGTAGACAAAATGCTGCTAAAAGGGATTGAAAGAAATATTTCTTCACTTTTTGAAGTCTACTTGCCACATGATTAATATTTTTTAAGGCAAAGGCCTTATCTAACTTGCAACCTTGGACGAATTTTAATTACGGAAAACTCATGTCCGAAAAGTACTTATCAAGCAGATATTTTAATCTATTTACACCTCGTGATCGGCTCCCCCCTCCGAAATGAGCTGGACTCACCGAGGGGTGTTTTCGCCAGTTGTCACTCGTCGGGGATCCTCGAATTGCCTCTCCAGTCTTCGGATGGAGGATGAGTCTCGACGACCGCCGATCGAGTTCCGTCGTGGGGATTTGTGGCGGAGGGCCATATTGAGATACACACTTATATCGTGTCTTGTTTTCTCTAATTACACTTTTCTTTTTTTTCTTTTGTAATATAGCCTAGCGCTCGAGAGGAAGAGGAGAAATTAACCACCAAAATTCTGTAGTGAAAGAATTCACATATATTGGTTAAACATAAATGGTGTCGGCAGACCTGCCCTTAAAAACGTAGAAAAAATAAACAGTTCACTGTCTCTAGAATATCAGTCTAGTTTTTATAAATGATCAAACAAAGATATAATACTTTTGACATAGCTTAATCTATAAGCGCAGGTACAATATCACGTAGTCGAATCACAGCACGATTTTTTGGTTCACATCTTCCTGTACTACGATTACTGTCGGGTTGTTCTGTCCTGTTCTAACGTCGCGATTGCTAAGGGGGTTAGATCGGGCGACTCGCCGCTCACAGGCGGCGACAACGCAGATGGGAGCGTAGCAGATGAGCGGTCAACGTATCTGGGCCTTATCCTACCATCTCTGATTGCGAGCACTTGCAGGTGAGGGGAGAGAGTGTCCCGTTCTCTTTCTGTCAAGAAGGAAAACGCGTCGGTAGGCCATCGCAGTACCAGAACTTCGGCGATTGTTCTATGCGTTGGGCTTGGGCCTGCTGGCGCAGGGCAAGCCTTCCGGAAGTTATCTGCGGCGCGGCCGTGACCGTCGGAACGCACAGCGGTTGAGATTCCTTTAAACTGGCCCAATATTGGGCGGCTACATTTGCTTCCTTTACCAAACGTTCTGCTAACGCTGAGTCTATTTTTTGCTCCGCTAAAAGGTGCTTTATCTTTCGTATCCGACCGCGACGCATCCGCGACACTTCGCTACGAGCTCTCACTATAGAACAAAAAAAAACACAAACCAAGGTTTTTTGTTAAAGAGAAAAAATACAACGGTAATCACGTGGGTAGATTCCGACTCTTTTTGTCAATTAACGCGTCGGGTCGTACCGGTAAGAACAAAAAATAATTATAGAAAAAAGGCCCGAAAAGGCTACCATAATGCTCACTTGTGAAATACAAGAAAAAGAACAAAATCTGTGTATATGTAAACACCGAGAAAGGGTGTACAGTTCTATGCGATCTCGTACTTTAGAGAGGCTTTCCCAGTGAACCTTGCTTACGCTGATCTAATAAGAGAAACCCCTAAGCCTTTCCAGTCGAGCTGGAAGTATTGCACCCCAGATTTCTCGAGGATGTCTCGATAGACTAGCTGGCGCACCAAGTGTCTATCTCAAAAAAAGGGGGTGGGGGCCCCTGCCATCGACCCCTCCAGTGAGACTCAGACACGCTCGTGGCCGCACTCGCGGCGAAGCCACCATCAGGAAAGTAGTCTCCCCTGCATGCAGGAAGGTAAAAGAATCAGGAAGGGAGGTGCTGATGTGCGTTACCCATATTGGCAGTGTCACACGATCGGATTAGTAGAAGAA